>JAVQJG010086132.1:0-13334 GCA_036024015.1 Craterocephalus amniculus | reverse complement strand
GGAACCATGTCCATCCGCAGCTCCGACAAAACGTTGTAAGGCTACTAGCAACGAGATTGTCCAGAATCAGCCACTAAGTCTGGGCTAACGCATTGACATGCGTTCACCTGCGAAGCGAGGAGATGAAAGAGAACAGATCCTCTGATGTCACCGGAAGATATAGGTTGACTATCAGGGCTCACATGTGACTTTGTTGGTATAAACACTCGACCTGCGCATGCGCGAGATGGATACATTCAGTGCTTGAAGCACCGCCTTTGGCGGTCAGTAAGGATGAAATAGAACTCACGGTTGTGGTCAACATACCAAACCAAACAGAAGAAGAAAATCCGTGTATCACAACCTCAGGGTTTTTAAGGTTGCGTTCAAATAGTGGAAAAGAGCATCCATTAAGCCTCCTTCACCCCCTGATGGAAGCAGGTATCTTGTATATATGTGAAATAGAAGTCCTATGATTATGTTTAGACAGTAAAAGGTGAATGATTGCATTTACTTGAAAGATATTTTTTTCTTCCGAGAAATTACACATCTTGTAGAATTATGTTTTTATATGTTGTTTAATATGATATGTGTCTATCTATAGTAAATATTCCGCTCCTTTTTGCAGTATGTGCGAGTGTCTTATGACACCAAGCCTGACCTGCTGCTCCACCTGATGACGAAGGAGTGGCAGCTTGATCTTCCTAAGCTGCTCATATCTGTCCATGGGGGCCTGCAAAACTTTGAATTACAACCTAAACTCAAGCAAGTCTTTGGCAAAGGGCTCATCAAGGCTGCCATGACAACAGGAGCCTGGATATTCACTGGGGGAGTAAACACAGGTAAATCGCTGAAAAATATAAACACAATATTCTGTTTTGTCTGTTCATCATTTCAAATTTGAGAATATGTAAAACCTTTCTATCTGTCGTTTTACTCATACTACAATGGCCTTAATGAAAATGTAGTGGCACTTCCAGTAGAAGATTGAGTGTGTTGAAATATTGATGTAAGTTTTAAGCTTTTTAATTACCCTTTGTCAAGTAAGTCTGCGCTTATAATTTGTTAAACCACTAGATCTATGAAACTGTTCTGTGCCCTCAACTCCTCTTACAGGCACTTAAAGTCAGAACTGATGCATGAAGTGATAATACTCAACATGTTCTGCATTAAAATGGCATCAAGCAGTGTTGACTGCAGAAATTTAATGAAAGGTGGCACATATAGGTCTTTTTTAAATAGAATGATAAAAGTTAACATGGTGTCATCCAATAAAGATGATAATTATTATGGTTTAGATTTATATATTACTTTTCAAGGCACCTATCTAGTGCCTATATAAACTTACAATATTCTTCTCTAAACTGACTTGGATTAATTTGAAATCTTTTTGTTCGTTGAGCAAGAGCAATATAAATACTGTACAACTATTTCAAAAGTTAAATACAGTAAACCGTAATTTTAAAGGTTACGTGGGATATAACTTCCCACAGGCCACACAACACAGTTGCAGAATCAAACTTTGTCCGCTATTTTCACCTTCTTACTTTGTTCAGCCATGACAAAAATGCAATCAAAGAGGAGGAAGAAGTAGCACTGCAAGCGCTGCAGGTCACCTGATCCCATGAGAGACGGATCCATTCCTGCAAAGTTACAATGTCTGGTTTCTGTAAAGGGCAGCCCCCTCGGAACGCTGACACACATCAAGCACTGTATATTGACCCACAGAAATCATCTATAAATACTCAAATTAGGCTGATATTTGGGTCAGAAGTTACAAGGTATCCCTTTAAAAAAGAATGCGACCAAATTTACAATCAAAACTCTTTTTTAATTGATGATGAAGCAAGCTCCCTCAGTCAAAGTATTTTTGATCATGAGTTAGCTGCACACAGTGCAGCAGTTATCTCCTTACAGTGATGCCTCGGCTATATTGTCCTAAAGAATCTAAATTAACAATAAGTAAGTGAAGGTAAAGTTGACTGAAATCTGTCATAGCAGAGAATTACAAAACCCAAACCATGCAAAGATGAAAATAAGACAGCAACTATTTCAGTAATAAAAATGGGGAAGGATCCACCAGCCTGCAAGACACATCAACCCAGAATTCCACATAGGATTTCATCAAGACAGAGGAGCAACCTGGTCATTGTGATTTAGGTGGCATTGCATTAAAAATGAACAGGACTCCAGTTGAAATCACTGTGAAGATGAAGACTTCTAAAAATACTGTCAGTGAACAACGTTTGTCGGTTAAATCTCTGCCATGTTATGGAAGGAAAAAAAAGAAAAGGCTGCTTTCCAGCATGATATTAACACAACATTATGACAGCAGCAGGATGCAGCTGTGGCTGCATTAGGGAACACTTGCACTGGTAACATACTGTATGCTTCAAGGTACCATTAGCAGTGAATGATATTTAGATTTTGGAGCAATATGTGCTGCCTTCCAGAAAATATATATATATTTTTTTTAGATTAAAAAATAATAACAGGGAGCACTGCACTGTTGAGTAGCTTTATATTTCTATATTAAAGGAAAAAGGGAAACATTTCTGTCGTCTTCAGTTCCCAAATGCGAGTTGAAAGGTGATGCAACGCAGTGGTAAACAAGCCCTTTTCCATGTGTTCTGAAATGTGTTACCAGCATCAAATTCACAAAGAGATGATATTTTCCTGCCAAAAAAGGCCATCCATGTCACTATTTGATACACAGTCTTTTTTCTAATTTCAATCAAATACTTGGTTTCAGTGACTGAAATGTTAGTGTCTTAATTGTTTTTGGATGACTGTAGTGAGGACTGAGTTGTGTGACTGGATGAATTTGGCCTGGAGCAGAATATGTGAGGAGTGGAGACGACTGGATTTTGATGACAGGAGCTGAAGGGCTGAAAATATAGAAGCAGCTAAAATAGCTACAGCTTCAAAGTTTGACAGCAGCAAGATGGTTAGCTACCAGTTTTTTATGATAAATATTTATCTGGAAAACTGAAAAGTTAGCTGACCTTTATTATGTTTTCGGTAGAGGACATGCAGTCAGTGCAGCAACGTCAATAACGTTAAAACACCACAAGAGGCCATCTCCTTGTTGCAGCTCCAGATGAATACTGCCTTGGCATCTTGTTAAGGATTTCTACTCCTAACTTGGTTATATTGTAATAATAGCAGCCGATCGTTTCTCCCCCAGAGTCGTCATTATTCGTTTGTTGAAGCAAAGCCAAAGCTTATTCTGCATATATTTTTTTACTGCTTGTTCTTTTTCATTATTATTGTTTTCAGTGGCAATGTTTGTCTGTTAGTCTCTCTGTCTGTAAGCAACATGACTCAAAGAGTTATGGATGCATTTTTATTCATTTTTTGGGGGAAATGTCAGAAATGGAATAAAGGACCAAGGGATTACTATTGGGTGGTGATCTGGGATCATTTTGCCATTACAGTCTCTAACTCAACGGAAAAAGCCCAGAATCACTGGGGAAAAATTGTAAGATGACTTATAATCTAACATGTTGGACCCAGATCATGTTGAACTTCTGGATCTAGATCGAGAAGTTACAAAATACAAGAGGTACTGTGTGGGCTTTTTGGCCTTTCGGGGTTATTTCTGCACTTTAGTTAAAAATAGATTCATCATGAGTGTTCGAAGTTTGGGCATGGGCTCTGACAACACAGGCATGGTAGAGTTATCCTTGGCTGCTTTCTTCTTGTTTTGTGTCATTGCTTTCATTTTGATTGTAATACAAGATGCTAACTTAGGCATGCGATGTTATTGCCCATAGAAAATCATTGCTGCAGTTTACCTTTCAAACATAAACAGCAGTCTTTTGATTCCACTTCCCATCATCACTGCCTCACTTCGTCTTCAACCTAGGAGTTGATTGTGTCTTCTGTTCTTTTATTGTTTCTAGGTCACAACAAAGGAGGAGTATTTTTAGTAACTCAGATTTATTTTAGAAGACATAAAAAAAGAACAGAGGTGGGGCAATAATATGCAATAAATAGATGAGAACCGATGGAAAGAAATGATACCCAGTCGGGTGTTGTATTGTGTCAACACTTGAATATAGAAAGGAACAGAGTAAGATTTAGTGACAGAATGGGTACAGTGGCAAGAATGAGGAAGAGAGAGAGGTGTAAATAATGGATGGTTGGATTGGAGGGATAGTGGGTGGAGGTGGAGAAAGAATGAATGTCAGCTGGAGAAATGTGATAAGATGGCCTACAGGTTTTACTGCTGATCCCCTGAGGACAACAAGAAGCCTGGAGATCTATGTGTGTGTGTGTGTCCATTCTAGTGGTAGCCACGCTTTAGCCTTTTGCACTTAACAGATGATGTTTAAATATGACACAATTGGTCTCTTTGTGACGTGAGCTGTTTATTTATTCTGCCAAAAAATACAAATAAAAAAATCCTGTCTTTGTCTCTAAAACATAGGGGTGATTCGCCATGTCGGAGATTCGTTGAAAGACCATGCCTCCAAATCGAGGGGAAAGATTTGCACCATTGGAATTGCTCCATGGGGAATCGTAGAAAATCAAGATGATCTTGTTGGAAAAGATGTGAGTCTTAAAGAGGCAATCAACCAAATCTTAAGTCACAGAGTGGCTATTTGAATGCTTATGCTTGTGTTTCTGTCTGTTTTGTATAAATGGAAAAAACTGTCCTATGCACCAAACAATACATTCAAGTTTTTTCAATTATTTTACTTGCATCCCCAGTAACTGATAAAGACCATCAATTATTCTTCTACTGTAAAGGTCCAGCTTATAAAGTGAGATGCAGAGTTAGCCAATCTAATCCGCTAAAAAATGAGTCACAGTGAGTTAAACAGTTGATGAAATGTCACAATTGTGCAGAACTCTTGCTGACTCATTTGAATTTGGAGTTAGAGCAATGTTGTGTTTAAAATTTCATAAGATGCGCCACAGTGCCCCATCGAACAAGTCAGGCAGAGCCGATTAATGTCAGTGGCTCAAATGAGGTGATTAAGCACTGAGGTGTTTTTTCTTGCTCGATTGGTCTTCATGGTATGCAAAACTGAAATTAGTTTATCTCATATTGTCAGGCACTGTCCCCGTACATCCTAACCAAGCCACTCAGAAAGTCTCATTAATGAATAATCATCAACCTAGTTCTCAGTTTTGGTGCAGTAAAATAACAGTCAGTGTTGATGCATCAGGGTGTCTTTTGGGTCAACTTGCAGCAAACTAAAAAAAACTAAAGAATGGCAGTAAAAAAAAAAAAAGAGATATATGTAACAAAATTTATTAAATTGTTTTGCATTAAATAGACATTCCATTGTTTTAGATTATTTGATGTACTTGCAAAATACATTGAATCAGATAATTAGACTAATCCTATTCTAATCACAATTAGAATGGGAGACCACACACTCTGCATGTGCACAGTTGCTTTTGGAAAATGTCAAATGCATGATATTGATGATAAATGTAGGCAAACTGAACTATGGGTAGTATTGTTGGGGATCAGCAGCATCTCTTGGACTTCAAAGAAATTAAAGTTTGACAGGAGAGATAATGAAGAAGGGGAGAAAGGTGGAATTTGAAAATGAATTGTGCAGTGTATGAGGTGGGGTTGAACTCTTGCTCCGGAACTTCAGCTTGAAATATCTCCATTTCACTGCTGTGTTTATTCTCACACCACTGATGAATGTAAATTGCATAAAACACTAAAATTCTTTCTTTCAGTTTCAGCTTTCACTTGTTATGACTAGTAAATTGAACATAAACAAAATAAGTGCAGGATTCCTTTCATTGAAACTTTTTTTTTTTTTAAATGCCAAATTTTAGAGCCTATAAATCATACCATGGTAAAATATGTCTGTTTGCTTTGTCATTTTGCCTCCCTACCGAGATATGTGAAATCACAGGATAATATATCTGGGAGCTACAGACAGTCTTTATGTATTACAAAAATGATCAGTGGCAGCTCCTAAACAAGTTGCATAGACTCTATGGGCATCAGTTAAGTCGTGAAAAATATATAACCAAAAAGATTAAACGAACAAACAATCTTAGACAGCAACTTCAGACAGGGACAAATAGGGATGCAACAATACACAAAGTTTACGATAGTTTATGCATTTTTTAACTTGTAGGTTTTTTTTTATTAATTACAAATCCGTGTTTGAACATTTAAGTACAGTATTTTAATCCTATGTTATAATTTTTACATCGTCAATTTGATAAAAATGATCAATGACAAAAAACATCTGGTAAACATGACCCCTGCTTCAGTGGATGCATGTTGGAAGCACCCAGTGCATCTGTGCTCAATGTTGCAGCCTAGACGGAGTAGTCGAGCTCAGGTCCACTGGGTTTTCAATACTGATCACATCATCAGAGGACAAGTTCCAAAAAAAATGTTGTATTGTTCGATACAGTCAATAAGGCACTCGCAGTTTGATACGTACCCGTACTGAATGATTCAATACGTTTACATGTATTGTTGCACCCCTAGTAACAAACCATTAGGATTACAAACACACTTCTGTTACTTTGTGTCATCCTGGTTGAGCTGTTTGGATCATTTTCATGGCTTTCTCTTTGGCTAGGTGGTGCGTCCATACCAAACCATGTCCAACCCCCTGAGTAAGCTGACAGTTCTTAACAGTCTCCACTCCCATTTCATCCTGGCTGACAATGGCACTACAGGAAAGTACGGTGCTGAAGTCAAACTACGTCGCCAGCTCGAGAAACACATCTCCCTGCAGAAGATCAACACTCGTGAGTGGAATTTAAATACTTATAAGATGGGGCCTTTGGCAAACTGACTTCTGTAACGTAATCAGAGGCTGTTGTTAGTTTCTTTCTATTCAGTCCTTAAAATGATGTTAAGGCCCAGGTAAAATGAAGCTTTAACTTTTTTTATCAACAATACCAATATTGAGCTCAACTTTTTATACTAAAATGATCATCACTTACTTTTTATGGAACACACACTGCCACACAGTGTATTTTTAGACACCTGAATGTAATTGGATGAGCGTTTGAAACCTTCCCTCTCTTTGAGAGTTTATATTTTCTTTCAAAGCCACCTGACAGCTCAGGTCAACTCTGTCTTCAAATGAATCTACATGATAATCGCTATTTTCTGTTCTGATGTGCCTACAATGAGCTAACTGGCAGACATAGTAGCAAGCAACTGCGTAACAGGTGAGAACATTTTACATGGAAGTCCTCTTTAAGACTTGGTTGACCTCACAGATAAAGTTCAGCTTTGTGGCTCTTTGAGATGGTTTTTTTCATATAATTTGAACAGATGCATAATACTGATTTTAAACAAGTTGCATTTGATAACTAAGCATGTTTTTTATTTTGTTTTCTTCCTGTTGTAATTCAAGTTTGTATTTGTTTGTGTGTGCACTCTGTACAGTTTTACAGTAGACAAAAGAGCTTACAGTACATAAAAACTACAATTCATGCCTCCAGCTGCAGTCAGGGTGGAACCACGAGTCTCCAGGCTTTCACTGAACTAAGAATAGTCTT
The DNA here is from genome assembly GCA_036024015.1 of Craterocephalus amniculus. Taxonomy (NCBI): domain Eukaryota; kingdom Metazoa; phylum Chordata; class Actinopteri; order Atheriniformes; family Atherinidae; genus Craterocephalus; species Craterocephalus amniculus. Next base: position 5,849 of record JAVQJG010086132.1, on the reverse strand, counting down.
GATGTGAGGCTATTAACCCCCCCATGTAGCTAATAACAGTTTATAAGTAGAACAAAACAATGAATGAATGTCTCTTTTGATTTTCTTTTATACTCAAAAACTAAACAAAAGCAAACATTGAAACCAACCTGGCCTCCTTGAATGATTTGTCATTAGCCTCTAACAGCAGAATCAGAGCTGAGTCAGATAAATGGATATGTGATGCTTATCATAATTTCTTTTGTTCCCTTGCTTTCTGTTACTGTACCAAGAAGTCATTTTATTGCAAGTTCCTTTCGAGTTGGTGGAGATGTGTTTTCACATTTGAACGTCAGTGCTTCTGTAGAGAACTCCCAAAGTTACAGAAAGCAGGTTTTGCCATGTGCAGTGCCTTGATTCAAACATCACCTCTGTCAAAACCATTTTTGATCTCTGTCAGAACAATCAGTCATGCGTGTTTACTGTGACATTATAAGGTTAAGCTCCAATGTTGGTGGACTTTTTGTGTTGCAGTTTCCTCATTCTTCCTAACGTGTTAACCCTGAGGATTTAAGAAGTGTGTCTGGTTTGAAAGAACTCCTGTGTGCTCCTTTCTCTGTCTGTTCATCATCCAGGAACACAGACATGTGACCAATGAGTTTCCCTTTGTCATCCTATGCCTGGAATCATACAAAAGGGGCTGGGAAGGCAAAGGGACACCCAGCTGTCATGCAAGCATCAAATGTATAATTACTATTTGAAAACGCCCCCTGTCATTATTGTAACATGTATTTGGATCCAAGGTGAGCACCATTATAGGGTTATCTCTAAAGGACAAGGTAATAGGTGGTACCGCCTGCTTACCTGTTATATATATCTCAGAGCCATCACTTGCGGGTCTTCTCTTCCAGTAACCTTCAATTCAGCATTGTCTGAGGTCACACTGATAACCAGCTTCAGTATTATAATCTTCTATTCAGGCTGGCAGATTCCCTCTTGAGATGAAGTGTTATCAGCCTAAAACCGATTCCTAGCTTTAGTCCAAATAATTTGAATATCTATTCTTAGATGAAGCTGTGTGGAACTTTGATCTGTGACCGATGTGAAGTGTTATTTCTTTAGTCCCAACAACTTGAAGAGAAATGTGTAAGTTAAAAATTTTAAGTTTCAAATGTATTAATAAGAGGTTTAAAGATATAAAATGGAACATAAATAATGAGTATGTCAAAGACTTTAACAGGAAAAAGTGGGGGTTCATTATAAACATTTCTAATATAACTACTGTATTGCTTTTTTAGCTACAAAAATGCACTATTGGTATAAAGGCTGGTGTAAAACTCTGTATGAAATGTTGTACTTTGCTGTCTATTTGTACTTTTTAACTTTTTTGTCGCCCCCTTGCAGGCTAGAGCTATTTCATGATTTGATTACCTTTGCATGACCAGTCGTGGACTGCATCAATTTTCCTCTCAGCGGGGCTTTTGTGGGACTCCAGTTTAGCTTGAGGTGCTGTCGGGAACAGGAGTAAAAAGGGAAGAACCTAGTTGAATTGGCATGTTGGTTATGGACCACACTTAACCACCAATTCTGTTTTTCTGTTTTTTTTCTTCATCAAATACAGTCACACACACCACACACTGCACACTGGATGAAAGAAGTGTGGTGGATAGATATGCATAATCTCCCCCGTGGTGTATTTATAATGTTTGGGCAATCCTGCAGCTAATCCTACAATGCCTGTCTGTAAATTTCCAACCGGAACATCTATCTACACGTGACTGCGAGAAATGCTGTGGCAATAAAATTGGCAAAATGGCAGTTCTTGAATATGAAAATCACTCTTATGTATCAAATCTACAGCTGTTTCACTTTTAGGTACACCTCAGAAAAACACAGTTTACAGGTTAATATATTATTATGTGATACTTCTGGTCTTCTCGTATATTGTATATTTCCAGCAGAGGTTTTAGCAGCACTTTCAGCACCTGTCAGAACACATCACTGGAACATGATTATACAGTTCCTAAACCTTTTAACACTGCTTTGGAGTCAGAACTTGTTTTCTCTCAGCATATTGTCAGACTTTCATGAGGAAGTCAACATGAATATCAAGGCTGGGTGCAAACAAAATGTTTTTCTTAAGTGAAAAACTGCTGGTTGAAAGGCTGGTTAATAGAGCCAACACATTCACATGACAGACTGAAAACGCACTGCTGTGTGCTGCTTTATATTCATTGTTCTCTCATGAGTTAGGCAGACAGATGTGCTCTACAGAAGCTTGATGAACCTGGATCCCTGTGACATGGCAGCACATGACAGATATATAATGGCTGATTTTGGTGCTTGGCATACAAACTGTCCTTTACAGATTTATTAACCCATTTCTTAATTCTTGCACACTTTTCCTCAAACTATAAGATGACCAGATGGTGTCAGTTCAGGGATGGAAAATCATTTAACACAACTCCTCTAACATGTCAAAAGTTGTGGCTGTAACACGTTTTAATCGCACACCTGCCTCACAGAGATGAGAACAGAAAGACTGAAACAGAGGAGAGCGAAAGTGATGACACAGGGTGGGAAGTAACAGAAGGGAATTTTGTCATGTGCAAAATGTAAGTAAAAAAAGACAGAATAATGCAGACAGTTAGACAAGTCTTTACCTTGAGCTGTCCTTGCAGAAAACACAAAACAATGAAAACAGTAATTGAAAATACGATTCTCGCCACCCAGTTATACTTTCTTATTAAAACAAACCTGTAAAAAATAAGAAAAGGCATATTCATTTTTATTTTGACTATTAACAATAAAAACAAAATAAATATGACTGGGCCAAACAGATGTGCAAGTTATTAAATTCTGCAAGTTCAGATAGAGTCTAATAGAATGATAAATATCACCTTGCGTGTGCCCTTTTCCTTTTTAGTTCAATTATGTGAAATAAAATGGCAGCATGTAGGCTATATTAGATTGTGTGGTAACCTGTAGGCACAGACATGCATCCATTTCTGCGTATCCTTCACTGACCCTTCCAATATAGCTGTGGTTTAATTACTCATAGTGTACAATTAGCCAATGTAATTCAATCCTTAATCGTCAGGTCTCGCATTGCAGATTACCCATGACATGTTGACTTCCTCTGTGGAGCAGTGCATGCAGGAGAAACAATAGCAAAGCTGTTACACAGGAAGTCAACAAGGTTGTACCACACTCATCTAAAATTCCCAGGTGAATAAAGATTTACTTTTTCAGATATAGTTAATACCATTATCTCTTTTCTATTTTGATGATGCAGCTCTGTCACAAATGAACATGATGGCATAACAATGACACTCATTATTGTGTATGGTTGATGAAAAAGAGCAGAAATAACTACAAAGCATATTGATTATATAAACATTTATATGTTGATTCCGAACTTTGGAATTAATGACGATTAGTCTTCCACACTCCCTCAGGTTGTTCTGTTGTTGGTAGCATTGCAACCTTAATGGCTGTTAATTCATGAAGCAAATCTTGCACTGAGGTGCGAATCGTCCCACAATTTCTATGAAGGCCAGTGAGAGTAAGCAAACAGAAACAGTTTGGGGATAGATGAAGTCATTTGGGAGCAAGGTGCGTTCATGCAAAAAATGGGCATAAAAACATGTCAAAATAATAAACACTAGCTGCCAGAGTACTCAACCCTGTGGCAGAGAGATAACAGTTGGTTGGATACAAGACTTGCTCCAGGTATGGTTACAGGTTGAGGATGTACATGAGTGAGAACAAGTTATGTGATGTGAAAAGAATTTAAGCGTATGACTATTGGTGTGAAATGGGATAAATTCTTTGGATGTCCATCCATCCATTTTCTATACCTGCTTAATCCAACTGAGCATCACGGTGGAGTTGGAGCCAATTCCAGTTAAATCAGGCAAGAGGCAGGGTACATCCCAGCTAGATGGTCAATATTTTATAGGGCTTTTTGAGCTATAGAAGGATTTATAAAACAAAAAAAACAATCAGTTGTGTGAAGGATATAATTAGTGATATGTTGCTCAGTTTGGATGAAAAGTAACTGCTTTCTTTCTTGCATTACATGTCATATCTTCCACATACTGTCTTCAAACATGTTACAAATCCTTCAGGAAGCACGTCTTCCCAAATTTCAGCATTTACATAATCGGGTGATTGATTGATTGGTGAAAGAAGAAACATGCATATCCCAAGTAGAAAAACTGATGTGAGAATTTTTACTGTGCAGTGCTAGAATATATGATTTTTATTCAAAATAATGAGGTTGTTACAAATGGAAAAAGCTAGTTAGACAACCTGTGTTAGGTTCACACCAATACTTCCCCAGTAGGCATGACCTTCTCCAAAAGTTTAAGAGATAAAGGTGAGAAGCTGTATGGTGATCAATATAAGCTGCACATCTCTGTTTCACATATTTAGTGCTAAAACTTATGGTTTGTTGCTTTTACGATAAAATTTGTTAATCATTTCTAAGAGATGTTTGAATTGTCTGATAAAATATTAATAGTAAGTTGATATATAATCAATGTTAAAATAAATAAAGGCAATGAAATAGAAGGGTTGCAGTAGCATTCTAGGCAGATATACTCTATTTACAGTTGCATATATGGATCATTTAAAGCAAGTGGTGTGCAGAGATGTATATATTGCATATTGTTAGACAATATTTTGATTTCAGATGAGCTGAAAAGTCAAAACTTGTTTTGTCTTAAGAAACTGAATGAAAATTGTAAACTAAAAACCAATTTATTCTTGGCATTTCATGCAGCATGTATCAGAAAATATTATTAGATTTAACACATTCTCATTTGCACATACCCACATGCATGAGTCCAAAGAGTGTTAGCAAGATCATCATTTTGAGTGCATTTCATTTTTTGGATTTACCAGGCCATGTGACAGGTCAGTGTCAGTGCAAACAGAATTTTTATCCATCGGCCTAAGCATGCCCAAACAGCTTTGTGAATGTTGGGAGTAAGTCGGTTTCTTTCTTTTTTTTCTTGCTTCTTTAATGAGACTTACAAAAAAAAAACAAAATTCTGTGTAATATTATGTTTTAGAGGAATATCCTTTTAGTTTGTTCTATTGTTTAGTTTTTCAATATTGCAGTCATTTGTCTCAGATTGTGGTCAGGCACCTACATTCTGGAGCACAACTCCTCCAGTCATGTTGATATAAATTCAACATGTTCAAGGACAAACTCACAGACACTAGCACACACCCACGCACACACTAAATGAGTCATTGCTGGTGTCCTTAATTAGGACCATTAAAGCATGTTATGTACGTCTTGTTTTTTAGCTGCGCTTAATCTCCGTATTTCCTGCTGTTCCTGGTTACTTCCTCGTCTCCTAAACTGGGTGGATTTGACCCACTCCCTCTTCTTATTCTGTCTGTTCTTTGTCACGCATAAACTAACTATAGCTGTATTCTGTGAGAAGTAAGGTGCAGAGTCTGGGTTAAGATGTGGAGAATATATGTAAAGCAGTGGAGGCAAAGAGTGAGGCATGTACTGATTGTGTCAGTGCAGGAAAATAAGATGGAAAGGTCTGATGTTGATCTTGGGCAAAAAACCAAAACCATGTTAAAGTTGGGAGAGAAATAAGGAGAAACAAATACAAAGAACGTGACAGGATAGTAAACTGATACTTGGGCAGCAAAAACTTAAGAAACATTTAATAGGTTTTCATTTGCAGCACAAGTTTCCAAAAGCGGCCTTTTTACTGCAGGCATTATTGGAATAGAATTTCAGACTCCATCCATCCATTTTCTGAACCGCTTAATCCAAGTGGGTCGCGGGTGTGCTGGAGCCTATCCCAGCTATCAACGGGCGAGAGGCGGGGTACACCCTGGACAGGTCGCCAGTCTGTCGC
>JAVQJG010086126.1:0-16144 GCA_036024015.1 Craterocephalus amniculus | reverse complement strand
GAGACTAGCAGAGCACTTCAGTGTGGGAAAAAAGCACGTTTTTAGGGCAAACTTACAAGGTGAGCAAATGCCTGATACTTACCATTAGCTGTGCTGCTAGCTGCCTGCCCGGCTAAATACTGGAGCAATCTTGAACGCTCATTTCCCCATCACTGACATGTATGAGAGGAGAGATGAAAACAGACCCCGGGTTAAAACAAAGCGAAGTTATCCTTTAATGGTAAATATAAAATAATTTTGTATGTAATTGCATAAGCCTTGTAATTATAATTACATGAAGAGACATTCATGCTAAGAGAGTTTTGTACGTGCAAAAGTTATAAGACTTTGAGAAGCTTTTCAGTGAGTTTCACAATAAGGAATGTCGATGTACAGTTTTGATGCTGAAGACCCATAATTGTAGGTCTGACAGACATCAAAGACCCAGGAAAGGGCAACAATTAGATTAGAATAAAACTGTCCACAAGAAAGACATTAATTTGCTAAGAAAGAAGCTTCACTGCAGAAATGAACCCAGCAGGGTCAGAAACGATAACAGAGGACAGTGGTTGGGCACCGGCTGACTGAAGAACCCATAGTTTTTGCACACTTAACGACTAAAAGGCCCATTTATGCCCCTTATAGGTCCATTTCAAAAGTTACAGCTCTCAAACTCCCATGCATCTTTAACATTGTTGTGCCGATGTCAGGCAACACATCCTCCTCCAGAATTTTTTTCTAAGATTTAGTCAACAATAAACATGACGACAGTGGAGGAGATTATGATGATGTACGATCTCAGACAGAGATTAAAAGAGGCAGCGCAGTGAGGTCGATGGTCCATGCGGACATCACGTATATTGAGGCTTTGCTTTGTTCCTTTTGCGAGTTGCACCTCGGGTATACTGCTCACATTGTCCCGGCACCCTCTGGTTGTTCTACTGCTTTCGCTCCACCAGCATACAAAGCACCAAAGCAAACCAAATTATGCAAGTAAATGATACAGAGGACAGAAAAATATTTCCATAACCATTGTTACGTTATGTGGAGCGTAAACGGGCCTTCAGCAGACAACGGCTAAAATTTTCAACACCGTAAAACTCACCTGATCTTCCTGACCGCTGACTGTTCTGCTCAACTCTGCTCGGTTGTGGGCATCCTTGCGTTGTGTCTGAGGGCTCCGACCGGCGGGCGATTGTGGATGGGGTTTACCGTTGGCGACGGCGGACTTGACAGGAGGCGGGTCCCTTTCTGCTTGTTTCGCTGTCTTGGGCAGCCGTAGAGGGGTTCGCTTGGCGCTGGGTTCCTGAGGCGGCGGCTGCTGCTCCCCTTTCGTGACAGGTTTGCTGGTGGTGCTGGAGTCGCCCCCGGCTTCGTTTTTCAGCCCTACAGAGTCCGTAGAGGGCTTGTCGCCGGGTTTGTTTTTTAAAGAGCGCTTCATCCCCCGCTCGGCTTTGCCACCGCTGCTTCTCGGCTCACTGTTTGCAGGGGACGATGCAGGCGGGGGCTGGAGTTGTGGCTGCACTGATGGCAGTTTGGGTTTGTCCGATGACTCCAGGGCAACTGCTTTCATGTCATATTTGGTCTCTGCGGGTGCTGCCTCCTTCTCCTTTTTGTTTGACTGAGGCAGAAATAAAAAGAAAATCAATCGTCAATAATGACAGAACAGAAAAAATAACACAAGCAATAAGGTGGAAAGAGAGAACAGGAAACAGGAAACTAATCTCATGTGGCTCACCTTAAGGGAAGGCCAAATGTGAAAGGGAATCTTCTTGTGCATGATGAGATGGAGGAATCCACCCTTTTCCTTGTACTGGGCTTTGCTACATGACGCTTCAATTTCCTCCTGCAGCTGGCAGCTCCACTGCCGTCCATCTGTACGAAAAACATTTATAAACATTTCAGGTTGGCATCGTTCCATTGGTTTCCATCTATTCACGTCTCCAAAGTTCTTATTTGTGTTTCGGCTTTGCCTACCTGGGAAGGACACGTTGCACTGTGTGTCGGTGAAAGTGGTGTTGATGTCCTCTATCTTTCGCACACCCTCCCCACAGCGCAGTCTGACAGTCACTTCGTTAACATTCTGCTTCCAGTCCACAAATACGTCTGAAAAATCAAAAACAAGATGTAACAGGGTAGCAAATGATTCCCTTCCTCATGCCATCATGATCATAAAGCTGAGCAGCTCCATAGCCGATCCAACAAAAAGGATGAACTCTGACAAAACTTGGACTTGGAACGAAAGATAAGAAACAAACACTTATCCCAAAAAGGGCTCACCAACTGGGCTTTAAAGTAAAACCTGTGATTAACTGTTGCCTCGCAACTCTGCAGTCACACATACACACACAATGAAATGCACCTGCTAACAAATTCACATAGACCACAACACCTCACTTATACGCTCAACTGGGTCAGTCTAAAGCCCTCTGCAGCATTTGAAGACAGGACGTCTAAAATTACCCACGCCACAAAGACCGTACTAAAAATAAATAACTGTATGAAACAAATGATCAACATATTTTTAGAAATTTTTCTTCAGACTAGTTTATATAAACTTGAAGGTAAACTTTTTAAAGAAAATGTCCCAAGACAAAAACACCTACCATTTTTCATGGCGGCCTCAAACATGCGGCAGTGATTAATGGTGAAGTTCACATTGCAGAAAGAAATGAAGCATGAACCATCAGGGACCAGGTCCTGTATGGATCCTTCAGTCTTCAACAACAACTGCAGAGCTTCAACTTTCCCACACTGACTCCCACCTTTCTCCCACTCCCTCTCTGACTTAATCGCCCTCGAAAGGTCAGAAGTAACACCCAATCCCTCTCAGCTGGTGACAGTCATACTCTCAGTTCGGCCACACCAGAGGGCTCTCATGATTGGCTAAAATCAGGATTTTCCACCCAAGTTTAATACTTGACAAGGCTTTACAGTTATTAAAAAAACAAAAACAGCATCAATAAATTTAGCAAACTAAAGATAGTGGTCTGAAAATTCAGGCAATTCAACATAGAAGGTGAAACCAGTAAATTTTATGTACAAAGTACATAAAGGCCTGACAGTTTTCTATTTAAAATCCATTTTTTATTGATTTCAAGCAATATTCTAATTTTCTGAGTTTTTTACATTTTAGGTTTTCTGAAGCTGCTGAAGCCCCTAATCAGCAAAATCTAAAATAAAAGTTACTCTATTTATTCTTACTGGTTTAAATGAGCAGACCAACAGGCCATGCAGCTACACATTTACATTAAAAATCATTAAGCTGTCCAGCCACGGTGAAACATGCATCGATTTTCTGGTTTCAGGGCTTTTGTGTGCATAAAGCTGCCAGTGTTCCCCAGAGGCTCACTGTTAGATCAATGCCTGCTTCAACACAACAAGCTGGTGTAAAGGGATCAGCTGGATGACAACCGTGTTGTTGGGAAAAGTGGTTGTTCTGCCACGACGGATCGTCTTTGCATCCATGGCCAGTTTGGCACGTCAGGCTCAACCCCTTACTCCACATTTGTTTTTACTCATAATATACAGAAACAAAACATTGGTGTATTACTCTTGCCTTGAAAATGGCTGCATTTACTATTTATTCAGAAAATAATAATTATGGCTTTTGAAGATAAGATTTCAGTTTTTATACTGCTCTGTTTTTTAATATATAAAAAAAGACTTTATTTTTCATAAAGCATTCATTATGAATTGTAGAAGTCAGAATTTGGACAATAGGAAGTACGCAAATTAGTACAATAAAACAATAAGCGACAAACATAATATAATACACGTCAGCTGCTGGGCTCTTCTTCTTCTCTTTGACTTATTAATTTAGTTAACGACATGATCAAACAAGTTTTAAGAGTGTACCGGTATACTGAATTTCACTGTCAACATACGGATCATAGGTCCTGCTGCTCAGAGGTAGAAATGTTAAGAGGCCACTAGAGACTTTTTTCCAGATAAATTAAATGGATTCAATCAGAATATTGGCAGAATTCAAAATCTGAAGAACAAGAGGCAAAACTGGGAAAAATGTAATCAGCTAATCCATGCCTTCGCTGCCACTAGCATCCATCTGTATTTTAGGAAGAAAATTCTTCTCCATAGTTTAAAAAAAAGAAAAAACTGAAAGCACATGATGAGGAAATGAGGCAAATGACTCAGATATCTTTTTAATTATTTTTTCAAACTGCCTGAAAAATTAATTTCTGGAAAATTAAACAGCAGCATGTATGCACATACTCTTCTGCATTCAGTCAGCCAGTTTAATCACTTTTGGTGCAATCTGATGCTCTATGTATGTATGTATGTATATGTATGTATTTATGTATGTATGCCTGTGCGGATTTACTTTAACGTTAGCTCTTATGATTTAAATCAGGGAAGGATTACTGGACTGAAGGATGTAAATAAATTAAGGAAAGCCAAAACCCTTAGAATAAATATGACAGAACATTATCCCTAGAGGGCCATGTTTTTTTTTTGCTTCTTTAAGGAAAATGTATAAAACCCAATACAATGTTGTATTTTCATTCTTTAAAAAGATGCACTAGAGAACTTTGCTATTTCCTCATCAACACGCCCCTCATGGACAGCTAATCCGGCCTCCATCTTGCATCCTACATGTACCATGAGCTCTAACAAACAAGTAAACAACAGTCTTATCTTGACTCTTGCTCCATTCATTTTATTTCCTCTCTTCCTCAGTGGTCTTCTTTGCTGAATCAGCGCATTTAAATAAAAAAGGCAGGTTTATCCACTTGCCAGCGTGTGATCCATAAAGCAAAACTAAGCTGCACTGTCGCACAGTGTCCAGGATTAAAAAATGTTAGTGCAGTTATTTAGCCCCGGGATGCTGCTGGGCAGTGATGGCTCTAGAGAAGCACACAATAAGTGTCATTGTGCCATCAAAAGAGTCAGGAATGCTGATTTTTTTTGGGACAGAAGTTTGCCGAAATTTTAACCCTTTTCTCTGACAGATTTTCACAAACCTGACTAATCAAATTTCCAAGGCAAGCAACTTCTAGGAGGCTAACATTTACAGGAAGCATATAAAGACAACAGATCATTGGCTTGTTGTAGCTGTGGTTTTGTCTGTGTTTGATTTGTAGTCTTATGATATGTGTATGTATCTTGTGATGACAAAAATTAATTAATTCAATTTAAAAAAATTAAAACTTGTTTAAATATATTTAAACTGCATTTTTCTTTCACTGGCATCCTCTAAGATCAATTGTAAAACATGGGGTCAAAGTCAACACGCAACTGATATGCCTCTATGTCAACAAACCTCATAAAGGCAGACACAGCCAAATTAAAATACCTCTTCTCTCTCATCACGAATATTGGAGCGTAAATCCAGTACTGGTGAGGCTTTTAATTTAATGCAAGGACAGTGGGAGCGAATCACACCAAGTGCGTATGAGACAGTAGCCCTTTTCACACAGGGATGATGTGCTATGATGCAGCAAAGAAGACTCCTTTGTCAAAACACGGTTACTCATCTTTACTTGTTCATACTGACCAAACAAGAGGGAAAAAGGCGCTATGTTTTGAACCAGCATCAAAGCTCAGTGAGCAGTGTTCCACCTTAAAGTCTTTACTTAACGCATCAATGTCAGTCCAGCTCTTTAACTACTTCCTCTGCCAATCAACGCACTGCACAGCTCTGATACGAATTTGAAAACAAAGGAAAAACAAAGCACTAATTGATCTGGGATTTTCATTACTGGAAACAAAAAAAAAAACACCTATATGAAATCTGAAGTGAAGTTTGTAAAGCAAGTTATGTTTTCATAAAATATTATATAAACTAACTTTTGCATCACCATTCGACTAGCTAATCACATTATGGGACCATCTTTAGCACCTTTTTACCAATCTTACAAGATTGTGTGGGTATTTTGAGTTTGACTATTTGTTCCAAAAAATAATGAGCAATAAGGCATAATTTATTAGTTCTAATTGTTTTTTGAGATCTTACCCTTCTTGACCTCTGCAAGAACCCCATCCACTGCTGCAGCTGCTCTCTTGGCCTCTCTGCTCTCCTGGTTGGCCCTGTCCTTCTGCTTCTTTTTGCTGGTACTGAAGGAGGGGTCCGGGTTGTTCTCCCTTCCACTGCCTCCTCTCTGCTGAGCCCCACTGCGACGACCCACCATCTCACTACCTCCACTACTGGCCATCTTCAGGCACTTGGCACTAACAGGCCGCCCGTCGCTGGAATCACTACCACTGCTGGCGTCTGAATCTGAGGTGTGCCTCTTCCTGCCTGGCCCGGCTATCTTGGCGATGATATTGGTCTTAACTCTCCCAGAACAGAATCAGGAAGGTTGCAAGGGATGGGGACCTAAAGTGGAGGGAAGAGGCATGTTTAATAATCACGTGGAAAACTAATATTCATATAAACAAATGATCTAGCATGTTCCATCTGCAGACTAGCAGAATGCAAAGTTGTAGAACTCAAATAATTGTGGCAATCTGCCTTTACTAAGTAAGAGCTCAAGCTAAAGCTCTCGCGCACACAAACAAACAAACAAACAAACAGGAAGGTTCATTGCACTAAGCCAATTAGGACCAGGCTTCAAATGACAATGCTGTGCTGGAGGAGGACATGGCCATTATGTCTTACAAAAGACATGAGCTTTGCTTCGTTTCCTTAGCATAGCGACAGCAAGCAGTTCGTCAGAACAAATGGTGAACAATAAACAAAAGCTAAACTGCGTTGTTTATATGGTGTTAAAGACAACATATTTACCAACACGTGGTCGGTGCTCTCAGTTAGCGAATTAGATAGCTTAATGAGTGTTTCTCCTCAGTGTTGTTAGCTGGTAGCTGCTGAGCTAGCTGACGGTAGATGTTCGTTTGTTTTTAGATACACCTGTATACTGTTCGTGTCATTCGAAATAAAGCAAAAACACATGTTTGTGCCTAAAATGTACCCAACATGATGCCGTTACTGTCCGTTATCGATTACATTTGTAAAATTTTGACAAATAATCCTCCCCCGGATCAATTCAGGCTGAAATGTTAACAAGTTTGATCAAAAACAGGAGCTTTAACGAATGACCCAACTGCTGTTGCCTTTATGTCCACCTCTTACCACCAATTAATACAGAGCTGTACCTAGATACAATAAATAAATAAATAATGACAGATCATCGATATAGCCGTTAAACCTGCTCTGCCGTTAAAGCAGCTCCGTCTTTCAGTGGAGCTTAGGACAGGTTGTTCAATCAAACGCTGTTGCAGTCTCCGGGTATTAGCAACATGCTAACGGCAGCTCAAACGGGTAAAATTGGCACAGCTTCGTATCGATACTAAAACACAACATGACATTTCGTGACAAATAAAGCTCGCTTGTTGCTGATAAACCCAAATCATACCAACATAAAAACGAGACACCTACGGCGTTTTAATGTGGTGATAATTTCGTTGAACATACAATAGCGGGCGACTCGTTGTGCTCCGTCCAGCTGCTGCTCTGCTCCTTCGCGGCCGCGGGCCGCCGTCGTGCTCCAGCCCGGACTCGGAACCCTCGTAGTCCGCGGTTTTACAATAATATTTTACATTTAGCCAGGACCCATTTCTGTTAATTAATAAATTATTTCCTGTGTTAAAACAGAATGCATCTAGTGCGAGTCTGCTCAGTCCGTTGGAGTCATTCGGCCTCTGCGGGGTGAGCCTACTTTGTTGGAACAAAATATACTGCTACCCGGCCAGACCAGAGTGCGCATTCAAGCTACTTCCTGCCTTGCGCGTTCACGTGACCTAGAACTCTTCTTCGTCTTTCTTCTTCCCCATAAGAGTACGCCTTTCTATAAATATATTTTGGCGTCACACACTCATACTAATCTATGCAACCACATTTGCAGCAATAACAATACACTTAAATCAGGATATGACAAATAACTTGATCTGAGAACGACACGATCTTAAGTGGCTTTTTCTCAAACGTGAGCTGTTTTACTCTTCACGTGCTAGGAATATTTGAGCCATACTTAAACAGATGAATGTTAAATATTTAGCATACTAACAAAGATATCCAAAGAATGGACTGATTAAATAATGCATGAGGATCCTGGATCTTCCACAGTCAACAGTCAGTAGTGCTACGTTGTCTTAATTATTCATACACACAAATATTATCAAAGGGGGAGGGGCAAGCAGAGGTATTGACATAATGAACTGGAACCTTTACTATTTTTAGAAAATGGCTTTGTGCCAGATGGCACCCTAGATCCTGCATAATCCAGACTCAGAGCGGAATTTCTGCAAGAATACAGAACATCTACAAATATGTCAAAAAACATAACACTGCACTTAAAACATGATCAAAATAGTTTTACACCCTTGAATGTTTTACCATGTTGTTTTCTGTCACTTCTGAAAGAAATGTGCCAGTACTGGAATAAGGGTTTTCCAAACAGACTGCTGTAAAACCATAAAATGCAGACTTTACCAATGAATATCATAGCACATTAAGATTCGCTTAAAACCCATTAACTTTTTTTAATCAGTCAAAAAAATGACACCATACACCTTTTCAGTGTCCAAGGGAGACATAGGCACATTTATACTACAACATATGCCACTTAGCACGAGAGAAGATCTGACAGGATCCAGCATGAAAGAAACTTGATAATCAAATTATTGCATTTGACTTTTTATTCATAAAACTGTACACTGTATAATTTAACAGGCTTCTTTGGGTATTTATGCTTTGGTAATCAGTAGTCAATCAAGCTCCTGTGGCTGTTTGTAAAAATGTTTTCTTTTTCTTCATTTAATGTTTTCTAACACATAAACTCATTTGCACCAAGAAAATTAGCATATGACAATACTGCCATATAAGGCACAATTAAATACTTTAAACATAAGTTGCTGCAGATGTAACACGATCCATCATAACACATGAGATAAAAACAAACATTCAGAGTCTGTGAAGCAAAGCATGAGTTTAGTATTCATAAAACTTCATTTTATTAGCTGCATTTACAGTCTTCGGGCTAACAGTCTCCTAAAGGAGCCGTGAGGATTACCCCTTTCTTGTGCTTCTCTTTCAAGCACAAAATTACAGCAGCTGAAGAAAAGAGAAATCTGAAAGTCTCATTTTAAAGCCAATGTGTGTTTTGTCTTTCTAGCTGCTGTGGAAAAAAAAAACTGGGCCATACTTAAACAGCTGCTTCTTCCCAAACAGCAAAATCACCCTAACACCTTATGTTAAAGAACAGAGTGTTTCACAGCATGTCTGACTCCATTTGGCAACATGGATCGGCTTTATGACGCACTTCCTTTGCTCTGTGAGCTCACCATGTCAGATTACTACAGTTATTAATGTCAGTGCGTAGTCATCCTTCCACTTAATGAGCAAATCAAGTAGTTTGTTTTATTTTCCACATAAAAACAGTCACAATTTCTTTCTTTGTCATACAAAAAAGACCATAACTGCAATACAAAACCACGTTACGTGTGCGTGTGTGTAATTTTTAATTATTTAAAATCCACAGGAAAGTTGGTATCTTCTTCATCTTTGGATCAGTGTGTTGGGTAGGACATACCCTTCTCTGAGTATCTGAAATTAAACTGAAAATCATCTGCTTAAGTGGGGTAAACTTGTACGGGAATTTTCCTGCTCTGTTTCAACAATTGAAAAAAAAGAAAGTAATCGAAATTGACTTAATGTGTCATCATACAAAAAGCAATATATCTTTTTTTTTCTATAGACTCCAAATTGACAAGTTTTTGTTTTCAGACCCTTCAAGAAAATAGTTTTTTTAAGAAGGCAAAATTATAAAAATGATCAGTGTTATAAAGCAGTATTTTTTTCTCAGCTGCATCATCATTTCTTTTTTATATTCACAACTTAAATTCATACAACTAAGATTCTTTTGCAGAAAAAATAATGTGCACAAATTAAGTTCAAAATAAAAATATATGCTATGACACACTTCACATGTTCAGTCATGCTTAGGTTTATAAATCACGCCGTAATACCAACCGTTAAAAAAACACTAAAAGACAGTTTGGGCACATTATATGCAAATCTTCTTTTCTCTTTGAAGTCAGGTTGCTGTATCTACAAGCAGAATAACAGTGATGGACGCCTTTCCTTTTGTCTTGGAGGTGAGTTACTGGCACGTGTTGTAGATCTTAATCTGTTTGTTGATGCCATTGAGGATGTCTCTCATTTTGTCCTCCAAGCCGTCCAGCTGCTGAGCTTTCCCCTCCAGCTTCCTCTGGTTCTCCTCGTAGTTCTTCTCCAGTTCTGTGGGAATCAAGATGTTCAGGAATGGTTGCATACCCCAACAAATGCTGTTAATATTTTTATATATATATATATATATATATAATATAGAAGTGTGTATATAATACACACACTTGACTGTAAAATTATTCCTTCACTTTCATTAAAGAAGAAAAAAGCATCAGTCACTCACTGAAATGAGTGAAACTTACAAATGTATTAATACATACAAATTTTTTGAAAATCGCACATTGCAAAAACTATGACACATTAATATACGTTACATCACTTATAACAATCCTTTGAGGAGATCAATGCAATCAGGTGTTTTCCCCAACTCTCCATCCGACTTCTACACCTGTTGGCAGGTATTTTAGCACACTGCTCATAAGCACAGTGCTGTCATTAGTCCTGAGCCGTACTGTTTGTTTTTTTAAAATATTTTTTTCAACAAATACAATATAAAAACAATGTCTTATTTGACTAATACATTATTTACTACATTTAAATGTATCATTGCTATTTCACTCTCCAGTTATTTGAATTACTACTGAGAATGTTGCCTTTTCTTTAATGGAAAGTTGTGAATAATTTTGCGTTCAAGTGTATATAGATAATCAAACTGGTTCTTGTCAATAATATGTAAACCTGCACAAATAAGCAGATCTCAAAAACACAATATAATCATCTGGACACACACACACACACACACACACACACACACATACACACACACACACACACACACACACACACACACGCACACACACACATACACACACACACGCACACACACACACACACACACACACACACACACACACACACACACACAGATATAAGAATAAGTAAACACACAGATGTTACTACCTGCTAGTCTCTGTAGCTTGTTTTGAGCATCATTCAGCAGTTGCTTTGCTTCATCTCTGAGACTTTCAGCTTTTTTCTTGGCGTCCTGCACAGCTTTGGCTTTGGTGTCGACCCGCTGCTGGACTTCGTTGTATTTATCTGTCAGCTGGCCGTCTAGAATCTGAGCAACCAGTCAGAGAAAAGCTTTTCTATTGCAGTTATTCTGCTTTTAATGAAGTTAAGTGGGAACACACACACACACACACACACACACACCTGCTTGGCTTCGTTTGCCCTCTCTCGCGCCATGGTGGCCGTCTCTTCGGCTCGGGCCGCCGCCATGCTGTTGTTGGCGCGTTTCGTCTTCAGGACGTTGATGTCATTGCCAAGTGTCCCGAGACGGTCCATGGCATCGTTCAGGTCTTTCTCACTGTTAGACGTCTCTGACTCAATCTGTACAGGATGAGTAAGCAAACAGATCCTGAACAATCACACATAACTGGATTGTTATGGATTTAGAGACATGATTAAAGGTTTTTGCATGTCCTGCAGGTCTTTCACATGCAGAGCCGTCATGGTGGAACAGTTCAGCACCAGGCCAGTTTAAACAGACTTGATGTGCTGTTACCCTCAGCTTAAAACAACAAAACATGTCATACTGTCATACTGGATGCTAACCACTGCCAGTCGATTCTCAATCTCCCCAATGTCAGCTCTAGCATTTTCTATGGCCTTCTCTGCTGAAGTCTGCGCAGACCTGGCATCCGCCAAGGCCTGCTTCACTGTCTCTGCCGTGGTCTTCACCCCCTCAGCCCGATGCCTTAACAACAATGACAAAATGTTAAAGATTACCAGCAGAACTACTACCATATCAGGGCATGTGTGTTAAAATCTGTGTTTAGACTACCTTGCCCTCTTGGCATCCAGCAGCAGCTGCTCTGCCATGCGCACATCATCCTGCGTCCGCTGCAGGATGGCGTCCACATTGGAAAGGCTGCGAACTCGCTCCTTGATTTCATCAGCAAGATGTCTGATCTGAAGGGGTGAAGCAGGGATGGAGAGCTGCAGCACGTGGTTTGCCACGGCCTCAATACTGTCCGGGTCTGCTCCCTCCTCTGGGACAAACACACAAGAAGTTACCACAGGACGGCAGATAACAAAAAAAACAATGACCATGAGCCAACATGGAGACCATGATCAACTTTTCACTACTGCCTTTTAAAAGTATGTGAACAGAAATGAAGATAAAATGATTAAACAGTTTTGTAATTTTGTTTGATATGTTAGTTTCTTTTTTGTCCGTTTAGAGCAGCGGTGGCCAAGTCCAGTCCTCGAGAATTTCTATCCTGCAACTTTTAGATGCATCCTTTGTCCAACACACTTGAATCAAATGTCTGATTTCCCTCAAACATGCCACTCTGCTCTGCAGAGGCATGGTAACGTGCCATTTCATTTAAATGCTGGAAAAGGGGTGAATCTAAAATTTGCAAGATAGTTGGACTGGACGTGGGCAGGCCTGGTTTAGAGGAAGACTTGATGCAGATTGGATGGAATAGAAACAGCTGAATCACATCAGTCTAGCAAATATTAAAATTATATGATTATTTCGCTGTTCCTGCTCTGATCTGACAAATTATCTCACATGACTGGCTAGCATCTTCCCACATATGATATAATATCACATTTCAGGCTGTTTCTGGTGAAGAACTGTAACCATGTTTAACTCAAAGAGATCCACCTGAGCTGTTGTGTTCTTCTCCGCAATAAAAACGTCGTTTTCTACTGAATCACAAACCCCAGCTGCTGCATGTAAGCTGACATTCTCTGGCAACACTGCAGCTTTATCCATTCACTTAAAGCCTTTGGTCATTGGAAACAGCTCTGATCACATTTCTTTTTTATGGTGTATGGAAGCTCAACATATTAAAACTCACGTGTGAGGAAGTCCCTGATCTGCTTGATTAGGTCTCTCAGGTCATTGTTGGAGCGTTCCACTTTGTTCTTGGTGGTGCTGGCTTTCTCCAGAGCAGCCTGGGCTTTACCCTTAGCCTCCTCTGCCTTAGTTTTCACTTCTGCCACCTGCAAAAAAAACCCATAAAAAACAACAAGAAGTCACAAACAAACTGCCAGATACAACATTAATCACTGTTCATTCAAAGACTGAAGTTCTTCCCAAAAGCAGCTGATTGGAGGGCGTTGTAGGAGGAAATCATGCCTCTCAGTAAATATATCAGAATTTATCTGAGATTTATCTATTTCCTATAAAAATACAATCAAGAGTGTTTGTGACTGACATTTCATGTTTATTTAAGTTACAGTAAAGAGTAAAATGTAAATAAGAGCTCAAACTATTTGTTCAGCATTGGATGCAGGAATATTGTTTAACATTACTGAGGCTTTCATAAGTGATAAAAGTCACGTATCCCATCACATGTTCTTGATCTACAGACTTCGTACCTTGTTAAAGAGTCCCTGCATCTCCACCATGGCTTTG
This sequence comes from Craterocephalus amniculus, assembly GCA_036024015.1. Lineage (NCBI taxonomy): Eukaryota > Metazoa > Chordata > Actinopteri > Atheriniformes > Atherinidae > Craterocephalus > Craterocephalus amniculus. The sequence continues at coordinate 2,588 of JAVQJG010086126.1, read as the reverse complement.
TTCAGCTCCTTCTCTACGTGTTTGGCTTGCTCCAGAGCATTGTCAGCAACTGCTACGGCACCGTTGCAGTTCAGGCCTCCACAGTGACGGTTCCCATCATCGTCACGGCAACCTGCTCCTCCACATGGGCTCTCTCCACAGGGAGCATCGCCAGGAGCACCGCAGACCTGATGGTACAGGCGTGTGTGTGTCATCAGACAGCAAACACACATAAAGAGCACAATCTGAGCATTTCAGCTGGAAAAAGTTTTATCTATGATCTAGTCTCTCTTGGAAATAAAAGGAAAAAGGCATAAAAAGATCCAAACCCTAATGCTTTCTTTTGTTTTGCAGTTACATAAAAGACAACCGACCTTCTCATTGAGCTTCTTCATGTCCAGACCCTGCATTTTAGCACGGAGGTCTCCTAGCGCACGTTTGTTTGCAGCGTTTTTACGGTTGAAGTCGTCCTTCTTTGCAGAGATGAGGCGCTCGGTGCGGCGGCGAGTGTCCGCAGACTGGCTGACTGTGCTGGGCTTTGTGGTTGTCGATTCATTAGAGCGACGCTCTGCATCGCGGGACTTGTTGTAGGAGCTGCGGATGCTGTCGTACGCCCCTGCAGGAAATCAGTCGTCAAATTCGACACCGTGATGCTGGAATTTGTTTGCGAATGCTCTGGACCGGATGGAAAAGGTGGAAACTAAAGTGATAGAAATCATCTTCTGTCTCACCAAGGAAGTTGGAGTTTTTGAGTATATCCAGTTGGCGGTGTAGCTGCTCTGAAGTCAGGTTCAGCTCTTTAGCTTCTCTCTCCAGAGCACTCAGCTCCTTGCTCGCCTCAGAGTTGCTGTCCTGGACTATTGTTAAGTCTCCTTCCAGACGGTTTAATGTATCAGTTGTCTCACCAATCTGTGCCCTGTGGGACACGACAACTACATCGGGTTAGGCAAACATCCTCTTCAGACAGAAGTTTTAATAATAAATTACATTTTTGAGAAAGCTAAAATAGTGTGGATGTGATTTATATAGAAATGGGGTGTAATCCAACAACTATACCTAAGATCTTCAATGAGCTCCATTAAGGTGGAGACGGCAGCAGCGGTGGCGTTGCGTGCATTGACAATGGCCTGAGCTTTAGCCAGTTTCTCCTCCAGGTCTTTGAAAAATCTCTCATAGGGACCAGTGAGCCCAGTGGTCTGAAGCTCATGAGCACGCTCTGCCAGGGACTTGGTGCGCACCGCCAAGTCCTATTAATGAGACAAAATTGCGAAAGGAAAGGTCATGCTTGACTCCCACACTTTCACTTAATTTGGTGCTGGCTGACAGAGCAAAGACTCCCTCCGTTTCTTCAAAGCTGCACCTGCACAATGCGATCCCAGTCCCCAAAGCACTGGTGGCAGGGCTGGCAGTTGGGAAACTGGCCAGAGAAGCCTCTGGCACACTGGTCACAGCGAACACCTGACACTCCCTGCTGGCAGACGCAGTGGCCGGTCACCCGGTTGCACTGAGAGGTCTCGATCCCACGCCAGTCACAGTCACAGGCTGACGGCGAAGGAGAGGACAAGACAGCGAATAAGGAAGGAAGGGAATCAGTCTGCTTTAAGAATTATCTCTTTTTGTGTGTGTGCATGTGTTTGTGTGTGAACCAGCACTTATATTGCCTATTAAGTGGCTTAATTGTGATTGGCTGACATTAGGTCATGTGTGCTAAATAGTTTAGGGAGCATTGAATTAGTAAAGCTGTAGTTTGGATATAGCCATGACGTCTGTGAATATATTCAATTACCTTACAAATTAGCGATCTCTCAAATGACCACAAGCCAACTGACACACCAAACTGAATTCAGCATGGACTGTAGTTACCAGTGAAAGTGATGCCTGTGTGAAGTGTTAAGGGGAGCTTGCTGAAAGGTTTGCATGTTTCTAACCTCTGCAAAGAGTCCTGGGGTCTCCCCAGTAGTTCTCCTGACAGTCTGTGCAGGTCTGTCCTCCGAAGCCATCTCGACACTGACACTGGCCGGTGAACTGTGTTTTAAACAGTAGAGAAACAGAAATGCACCTCATCAGTTGTGTATCGTGAACAACAATTCAATTCAATTTAATTCAACTTTATTTGTATTGCGCCAGTTCATAACAAAGTCCTCTCAAGTCAAACAGTACTCGTAATGTGAAGTCTGCGTAAAGAAATTTCTGAGCTACAACAAAAAAAAAAAGAGTAAACACTGAAGTCTGAAGCACTGTATCATGGAGAAATGTCATTTATTATATAGTATAAATTAATTATATTATAAAAATGATACAATACTTACTAATGCGCTGTGAAATTATTAAAACTACCCGAGCTCTGAGCAGTCGGGACATGAATAAAGAACTTAGTGTGCCCTGGAGTGACAGGTACTCATATCTCATCATGTTTTTCGGTCTGGAGAGTGTGTTAAAGGGACTATACCCGATTTCACGTCCGGCTAGCTTAGTTAGCGATAGCTGCTATTTTTTTTAGCTTTTGTGTGACGCTTTTTCTTGGCTAAGGGGTTTAACTTTCATAATTTGACTCCGGATCACTATGGGAACGCTATTACTGGCTGATCGGAGTCTGGACGTTCCAAAAA
>JAVQJG010086121.1:0-27676 GCA_036024015.1 Craterocephalus amniculus | reverse complement strand
CACGCCGAGGCTGTCCAGGCTTCCCTGCAGCAAGGCCACGTTTCTCTCCAAACATGAAACCTGCTGGGAAAGACGCTCGTTTTCCTGCTTCTGGCTCTCCGAAGGGACTTCTTTCGTGACGATGCACTTCGGCCGAACAACCTGCGGTTCGGTCAGGGTTTTCTTGGCGAGGTCCAGGTCTCTTTGCAGCCACTCCTTCCCACAGCTGAGGTCGTCGAGCGTTTTCTGGAGCTCTTCCTCCTTCTCCTCGATCATGCCTTCAGCCTCTCTCAGCTCCCGCTTCAAACGGAAGTTTTCCTCCTGAACCGACCTGAAGTTGGAGCTCTCCTCTCTGAGGTCCTCCAGGTCGACGAGCTCTACGAGATGTTGTTGGACGATCTCTCTTAAATGAGCGTTGGTGAGCTCCATCTCGGCCAGCTCCAGCTCCAGCGCGTCTCTCTCCGTCTCCACCTCCTTCAGCTTTTCCGTTACACTTTTCTCCTCGTCGGTTCGGAGATCTCTGCGCTTCCCCCGTCCTGCTTTTCTCTGCTTGTCTCCACTAAAACGCTCGATTTTAAAATTCAGCTCGTCGATCGTCTGCTGCTGTTTCCGTCTTTCGACCTCGCTGCGTTTCAGCGCCTCGGTCAGGCGAACGTTTTCTCCGTAAAGCTCCGGGGAATTGCTCTTGTCGCCCGGATAAAAGCTGCCGGACGGCTCGTCGTGGGCTTCCTTGCTTTGTGTAGCGTAACTGCAGCCCGGCTCTGCAGAAAGCACCACATTTTTCAGCTTTTGCCGTCTTTTCCTGGGCGCCTTGTCCTCTTTGGGAGTTTCGGCGGAAGTTCGCCCCCCGGCTGCCGACATCCCGGCTCCGCTTGGCTCAAAGTCTACCTCACTTTCTGCTCTCTGCTCACCGACCTCCATCCGCTCCACCTCTAGGACGGCAGAATCTAGATCCTTCGTCAGGCAGCTGATGATCATCTGCTGGCTGGCCATCTCGTCCTGAAACTTCTTGGCCTGCTCCGCCATGCAGACTTCCAGACGAGTCAGTCTCTCGGTTAAAAGTCTGTTCTCTCTTTGGAGGGCGCTGTCGTCGGCGCAGAAAACTCCAGCGTTTTCCGGCCGTCTCTCTTTCTCCAGATTCTCTATAATCTGCCCTAAATCCTTATTCGTCAGGTCGAGCTCGGCGATCTTGTCCTGCAAGTCCTGGTTGCTGCTCTCCAGAAAATCTACTTTTTGCTTGAGATTTCCAAGCTCTTCGATCAGCGGCACGCTGTTCCCACCCAGGTAGAGTTTTAGGGCGTTGTAAACGATCTTAAGCTCCTTGTACTCTTTCAGAATGCGTTTATTGGTGTTTTCATTCATTACAGGCTCCTCGCGGAGGACCTCCTGCTCTTTCCGGGTAGTTTCAACGTTGCACTGGGCCATCTTTAAATGCTTTGTAGAAACTAAATGTATGTTGTTAAAACTATTTATATTTCTTATTTGTTTGATGCTTTGCAACTTCTGTGTTCAGCTCTTTGTTCAGTGACTGCTGCTGTAAATTGTAGGGGTAGAGTTGTCTTGACTGAGTCTGTACAAACTGTGTGCTGTCCTCTGTCCTTTCTGCGAAATGCTGGTGAAGGCAAAAATCTTATCAAAGGATTCCTTTAATGGGCCATGTTACGTCACAAAGCCCACGTGACGCCAAAGCCTTAGTGACGTCACTTCCATGATGCAACGCGAACGGCGATGAGCCACAATCAGAATCACTACAATTCCCATGAGAACTTTCGCCATGACGTCACCATGCATGCCGGCTTTTCGCGCTCCCCGTTGCGCGCGTGGTGGGGTCGTTGTTCCCGCGTGACCTGCTGTCTGCAGTGAGAGTGCAGCTGAAGAGGAGCCAAGTTTGAACAATTAAGAAATAAGGGGAAGAAGGTCAGTGTTGCGGTAAATAAATAAAGGCGGTTATGAAAAAAAACAAAAAAACAGGCAGAGCTCTCGCTGTCGCACAGCGCAGTGCGGCATTCAGGGCAGCTCTGTAATTCGCCAACCTCAGGAACTTGTCAGACATTTCCTGCTGATCAAATAAAAAATTGTAGGTTTAGAAGTTAACACAGACTGTCCGTGGGTTTCATATGATTTCTTATCAACATAAAGAGATTTTATTGATTTTACACACTGTTTTAATACGATCAGATACGCCATTTAAATTAAAATTCCGCCGATCTGAGCTTTACTTGAATGCCTCCATAGACGTTTTCCAACGAGTTCAGAGTAGCTAGATAGCGTATCGAAGCTAGTGCGTATTTTTCTAACATTTATTTACTCAGACAAACGACAAAAATAAGTCTGTTAAACTGTTTATTTTGTTTTTAATATAAAGAGAGTATAAAAAGCACATTGTGGTAACTGCTGTTGTGTCACGAGACCCAGGTGAGAAGTAATGAGCTGCTGGCTAATGATTGAAGACTTGGGACCAAATGGAAAAATAGTTGTTTTTGCAAATTACTTTGTTTTTTTAATTTTTATTTTTAAATTGCTGCCTAGAAATAGACACAGTCCAGAGTGTAATTTGTACTAACAGCTAAAGCTGGAAATGGTTACTCTGACTTTTCTGTCGGTCTAGTTAGGTTTGTCAGCTAGCTTTCATAATAATGATAATAATTAACATTATTATTACCATCATTATTATTTTTATAATGTTGTTTTATATTATTATAATTATTAACATCATCGTCGTTATTGTAATTATTATTGTTACAGTTTTGTTGTATTAATTTATTATTTATGTTCTCTTTCAGATATTAAGGTGATTTCAAAAAGAAATGCATTATCAGACATGGATCCAAGCCCAAGAGTCCAGTCTAAACAGTAGAAGCAACTTTTAGCTTTTATGCTGCAAACAAGTGGAAAAAATTCGCCAGTTGAGATAAACTTTCACCAAATGTATAAAAATTTTAAATCCACGTCGAAAACATTTCTTTGCATGAGATCTTCACATATCAATTTTTGGTGTGTTTTTTAATCTGTTGAATAATTTTATTGCAATTCTAGCCTTTAATTCTTTTAATGTTTTATTTAAAGCACTTTGAATTGTCTTGAAGAGTAAATGTTCTGTAAAGATAAACTTGCCTTGCCAAAGTGAAACCCCTGCATTTAACACCACCTGGCTCTGGATAAAGACAGAAGAAGCTCCTGCTGGATCCAGCTTCCCAGCAGGGACTTGGAGATCAGGTAACAATAACTGAGCTCCAACATTCAGGTATGTGAAATTAAAACACATCAGCTTTGTCAGTATTTTGATTATTTTTCTGTGGACATTTGCCAAATAAACGATAAGCCTTGCCTCCAGGAGTGTCCGCTGGAGGATGGCTCGGACGGTGACATTACCTCCCGCCTCCATTCCTCCACGTAGTGAATAAAATCCTCGGAGGATCAGCCGAATGTCTGGCTGAATAAATGTGGTGAGAGATTTTTATTTAAGTAGCATAGGCCGTGTTGTGCTGTTTTTTTTTGTTTTTTTTTTAACTAAATAATCAATGCGAAAGACAATTAATAAGATTTTTTAATAATCAGACACAAGATTGTATAATAATCTGGGCTTTCTTGAATTTCTTGGTTTTCATGGTTTTAGCTTGTTAACCATGATGCATACAGGTGAAGGACACATTCAGGTTTGTTGGGAATTTTAACACTTTGATGTCAGATTTCTCTGCTCTGCGTTGGATGCTTGATGACTCCTAAAGCTGAGGTGGAAGATCCACACAGATTCAGATTAAAATGCTTGAGTAGTAATTTGTCAGAAGTAAAAAATCTTCTGGGACTAGATCTGTTAACTCCTGTTTTAACCTGCAGCTGGTAGTAATGTCTTGCTGCCACCACAAGGTGGCGTCGGTTTACCAAACTGTTTACGAAGCACCTGGAAAAACAACAAACTCACTGTGTGATTCCAGTCAAAGCTCATTTAGTTTAAAGAAAAATTAATTATTGTGACAGTGACAGGCTTTGTTACATTGAGTCTATGTCTAAGTAAAAAAGTAGCTGTAATAGTTTATAATAATGTAGTTCTTGAAACCTGGGAAGCTTTATTTTAGGATATTAAAAGCATTACATGTGTAAGGAGCATAAAATAGTCGCATGGAGTATTAGGTACTATCACCATCTTTTTTTTAATTGCTGGACCATAACCCCAAATCTGACTGCCAAAGGACAGGGAGGTGGTGAAAATGGTTGTTTAAAAAATCTCCTGCACATTTAAAAGTATGTAAACTTTCGATTAGTAAAGAAGTTACAAAAAAACATTTTTAATATAGAAATAGTCGCGGATTCAACCAGATGTTGTGGAAAAGGTTTCATGGTCTGTTTAAAAACTTTAATTTCATTTCAATTGTAATATTGGTGCTTATTAGGAACGCCTTTAAAAAATTTCAGGCTCAAGATTTTCTTTTTGCCATCACCCTGCAAAGTAGTCACTGTCTCTTATCCGGGACTCAAACCAGTTCTTTGCAGTGCCAGAAAGTCCGGCCCAGTTTCTCAGCCACTAAGATGTTCTGGTGGACCACAGAGATCCAGCAGAACCCGGACTGAAATGTTTCTATCTGTGTTCAAGCGGATGTCATTAAAGACTTAACAAGAGCAGTCTCAGTGCTGTGATGTGGCTGAAACCTGATTGGTCGACATCAGAACAGCTATTCAGTGTCAGGAAAGAGTGTAGTTGTTGGAAAACAGACTTTCTATAATCTTAGTGAGAAAGGAGGTTTGAAATCGGCCTGTAGCGGCTCATGAGGGACGGGTCTAAGTTTCTTTTTCACAGGCTTGATGAGGCTGTTTTTAGGCTCTGAGATCTTCAATCTCTCCATTCTGGCAACAGCGCGCTGCTGAACAACTGTGAAATCATATTTCACTCTGAACCCGCCCGAATTAAAAGAACTATACCTGATATTATTTAAATCTTTCTAAGAAAAATGGTTTTCTACGTGGTACAGTATGTGGTAAAAGGGGTAATTTCATTACAATTAATGACTCATTGATTGAGCATTTGTACGAGTTCAGGGCATTTTAGTTTACGAAAGCGGCTAGTTTTTTCAGCATTGGCGTGACGCGCTTTCTCTGCCGGGTTAATTTTTGGAACGTCCAGACTCCGATCAGCCAGTAATAGCGTTCCCCGAGAGATCCGGAGTCAAATTATGAAAGTTAAACCCCTTAGCCAAGAAAAAGTGTCACACAAAAGCTAAAAAAAAATTTGCTGCTATCGCTAACTAAGCTAGCCGGACGTGAAATCGGGTATAGTCCCTTTAAACTACAGAGCTGCCGACTGGATCTACCTAAGCAATAAGCAAAGAACTGCCCAAAGCATCAATAAAAACTGTAGGATAGTGGACAACCATAATCTTTAAGGAAAAATATCCTAAATTATCAACATCGACATTGAATGAAAAGAAAAACAACAGTAGAGCTCAGGGCCGTGTTTAACAATGAAAGTAAAATCATTTTCACATGAACAATGTGAAGGGAACTCAAATGATTTTGCTTTTGAATTTGTCTAAATGAAAGAAAACAAAGTTTAACTTCTGACCCTCATAGTGATAAAGACTTAGTTTCTTCATATTGTTGTTTGGCAAGGTTGGTGAAATATTTTTGCGCTTTGCCTCCTATAATTTTAGGGAAAGGTTAGAAAGCATGCAAAAGTGAGGACATCCCAAAACATAACTTTTTAAATGCTCCAAAATCTTTAACATGCCAGACTTTAGCTCACTAATAAGCAGCAGTGTTTTTCTTTAAATGATCTGTTAATAGTTCTTAATCAAAATAGCTGAAGAAAAGGCCATCATAAAATGTTTGGAAAGTAAAGAGAAAATGTTTTTTTCTGACTCAGAACACCCTCAAGAATTGTTTTTTTTTCTTTTTCAAAGTGACTTACAATTGAGTTTAATTTATTTTCCAATTTGAACATGTAAAGTGACAAAAATAGAAAAGCATACATTTTAGGGATGGGGAGTGCCTCCGCACTTCAGTACAGCTTCATAAGCGCTGTGCCGTGCCAGCTCAGAGGTGGAACTCTGCTACCATTGACTTGAGCTGCAGGTGTCCGCCAGAGACTAAAATCTCCAAATTCATATTGTTTCCATCATACAAGCAAGATATTTATCAGTACTTCCACGCTGGTGAGGGCCAGGAAGGACTCTGCTGTAAAAGTGGAGACATGAAGCATGGTGGATTTATGATGACAATATAAAAATAAATTACAGTAATGGAATAAAAAAGGGAGTTAGATAAAAAGTTGAAGGAGAGGCGACCGGACGGTCTTAAATGAATGTAGAGAAACACTGGAATGGGCTTATGTACAGATGTTAGTTCCTGGTTTGGGTGTAAACCACTCTCGTCAGTGCTCATGAATTAAAGAGCATGTGCAGCTTTCCTAGAGATGTTTTTGTTTTGTCCTCATGACACAACATGAAACAACGCTGACCTATTCATTTCAATAGTTAAGAGTCTAAGGCAGTCAAACAGTGTTTTAAAGACTTTATACAACCTGTCCTGTTATACAACCTGTTATACAACCTTTCGCCCACGCTGCTTTTCACCTGGGCCTGCTGTAAATTGGTCTATGCAGGGGGGAGAAAGGACAGATAGAAAATATTCTCAATATATTAACCAGATCTGGTTTAAATGCTCTCTAACACTTCTTGAGGCCGGCTGTAACTGGCCAGAATATTATCATATCTTTCTTATTATACTTACTCACTTTAGTGTTGCTTGTAAAACATATAATAGTCTTGCTCTGCGGGAACAACTGTAAATGGACCTTGAAAAATGCAATGTTATTGAGGTTTTTAAATAAATTATTAGAAGAAAACCCCTCAAAACTATAAGAAATGTCTGTTTGAAATGGTGGAAATTCCCCAAAGGCTATAAGATTCAAGGTTATTCCAGCTGTAAAAGATTAAAACCACTGAAAGTGGAGTTTCAGGGGATTTCCATGCTATCAGAATCTACTTCCCAAACCACAAAAGGTTGTGTTTTACCCATGGCACTAATTTAACTTGAATCCATTTGCACTATGAGCTCTGCATCTAAGGGACGTCTTGTCTTGGCTGCCTCGCCGGCGGAGATGTCAAATAGTCGAATATGAGGGGAAATTGTGATAACATCACACAGAATTAAAAAGTCTTCTCCAAGGGTTTATTTGGATGCGAGCTGGAAGATTTTGGCTGAAGCGTCTTCCCCTGCTGCTGTCTGCCGTTCAACATGTTGCCTTTGCTCTCCCCCCCTACAGGTAACACATGTCAAAATGGCCTCATGCCTGCCCTGGTGCGCCCAACCCTGCCTGCTGTCCAAACCTCGCTGGGCATGAAGCAGTTTCTCCCGATTCCTTTGGATTCAGCCTCAGCGGTCAGCCTCTTCCCAGGATTCAACACTGTGAGTCTCATCCTTATCTCTTTGTGCGCCATGTGATGTGCTCGCTCGCTGGCTTTGAGATGCTGTTTGACTCTTGCTAAGGTCACATTGATGGACTCCTGCTGAGGTCTGAACGGGAGAAATGACTGGTTTTGTTTTCCCATCTTCTTTTCTTGACATTGAAAAGTGCTCTCTCTTCATGAGCTGGTTATATGACTGAAATCTACACACTTGTCATTGTCTTTGTTAAATCAGTAATTATTACTTCTGTGCTCCAATAAGGAGCTAAAAGCTTAGAGGCAGTGACGGCTGATACCTTTGTTCATGCAGCTTTACTTTTATCACATTTTACATGACTGAAATATATAATTAAGACAAGTCTTTTAAAGTTGCGTGAAAGCTGTATATTTGAATGACGGGAATGTGTTTGATGGCTCGGTCACATGTCATGTTACCAAATATGGAACATACATTCACTGGCCTTACCAGGTCCATTGTACTAGTACTTGGTTGGATCCCTTTTCCCTTCAGATCCAACAAAATGCTGAAATGTTCCTCAGATGTCTTGCTCCATATTGACATAACGGCCTCACACAGTTCCAACATTATCATGTTATGATCTGAGCTGTGTTACATGGAGCATCATCCTGCTGGAAGTAGCATCAGAAGATGCTCCACTGGGCTCAGAAAGGGATGGACATGGTCAGCAGTGATACTCAGGTAGGCTGAGCTGGTTAAACCAGGCCATGTTGGGACTAAGGGGTTAATTTGGGACAACAAAATCTCCCCCACATCATTTCACCATCAGCCCCAACCTGAACCACTGATCCAAGGCAGGATGGATCCATGCTTTCAGGATGTCTCCAGCAGATTCTGAGCCTAGAGTCATGGGGACTCATCATACCAGTTTGCCCAGTTCTGGTGAGTCTGTGTGAATTGTAGCCTCAGTTTTCTGTTCTTATCTGACAGGAGGGCCTCCGGTGTGGCCTCCTGCTTTAAGGTTGGACATGTTGTGTGTTCACATATGCTAGTCGGCATTATCTTGGTTGGAACCATTGGTTACTTCAGTTCCTGTTGTCTTTAACCTCTGATATTTAAAAACATTTTGGTCCAGACATCTGCTGCTCACTGGACGTTTGTTTTTCAGACCATTCTCTTTAAACCCCAGAGATGGTTGTGTATAGGAATATGTACCTAAAACCCCTTTCTTTCTCATTCTCATGCTCTTTTTACATATAATCAAGTCATCTTGACCATGACTAAATGCATTGAGGTGCTGTCATGTGATTGGCTGATCAGGCATTTGTGTTCCTGAGTAATCGGAGTACTATAACTAATAGAGGGGCCGGTGGGTGTATGGTTTAATATGCAGACATTAAGGCTTAAACTGGCTGATTTATTTAAATATTTATTACCATTTTAGGATATATTTCTATGGTCAATGCCTCTAGTTTTCTATTAATGCTGTGATCCTGATAAAACAGGTTTTTATGCTGACAGTTGCATACTCGGTTATTATCTGCTGTTGACAACTCTACGTTCAAAACCCGTAAACTGAGAGCATTTCTCTTCGAGGAATTTGCCTGCAAAGCACAACTCATCCCCTTGTTAACATTCCCATCTGTTCACATCTGATACGTGGAGTAGTTTGTCAAAGAAATAGTTTAAATCTAGCTATGGATCCACATATCTCGGAGTCGTGGACAATGACGCTGTCAAGGTGGTGACAAATAGTGCCGGTGCTCTGAGTGTCCCTTCAGAACGAGCAGATTGCACTCCGGCCTTCTTTACATACTTCTTATGTACTTGTACTCGTGCTGCTTTTAGAATAGTTGTGCATCGGCATAATTTCAGAAAGCTATAAGATTTTTGGAAATAAAAAAGCAAAGATGACATTTAATTAAATTCAAAAACAATGTTGTTTGGTTTTTAATGTTACAGGGGAAAAAGATGCAATGCCTTGGACAGTCCAATATTTTTAGACAAATTGAGCATAATCTTAGTTTAGCTCTTGACTCCACATCAGCTGATCAATCAGATGTTTCCCTTCTGCGGTAAACCTCATACTGAGCTCTCTATTAGAGCTGCTCCTCTCTGCATACCATGGCCCCTCCAACCACAAACTACTTTGCAACCCAGCTCAACACCAGCTTTTCAAACTTTGTCTTACTTAATGTCATGTTGCTCTCTTCTGTTCTTGTGGGGTTTTCCTCCACTGCTCTTACCACCTCCATTTTCTGACATTTGTGAATAAGCGAGCTGGGAGACCTCAAACCAGACCCAACTATAAACCACAATGCAGAGCTTTTACCGTTATATTCTTCATGCTTGTTGTTTAGCAGGAAGTGTCCCAATTGAATAAGTAACTGCTGTTACCATGAGAATATTTTTGTTGACAGCTGGTCAACTAAGTATCCAAAGGAAAAAGACTATTTAGAAAATTCCCAGAGAATGTGAAGACATTACATGAAACTTTCCTAACACATGGTGCAAGTACGTTTATTAAGGTTTATTTTAAAGCACTTAACTTAAATGTAACTTTTGATGTTGCAATGTTTTTAGAGTTTTTTGTAAGAATTTTTGGGTGGTATTGAACATATTTATGCTTTACAAGTAAACCTGCTTTTCTCTTCTAATATTTAATATGTGGAGGAATGCATTTCAACAAGCATCTACAGCACTGGTTCCCAAACCTTTTGAGTCACGATCCCCAAGATTACATTTGTAAGTGTTGGTGACCCTCCCTTCCGTGATGATAATTATCAATTATATATTATATCAAACGGGTGGTCCTGCAGGATCCTCTAAATATCAAGCTTGAAAACTGTCTGTCTTCATCAATAAGGAAGATTAACGTGGGTTTATGCATTGTGTTAAAGAATTAAGGTGTTAAATTTAGATTTTTCTCTTAATTTTGACAGCCATGATAAAAATCCCTAAGTTATTTGATAAATATAGATGATATATTTTTAAGAATTATCTGGCGACCCTCTGAAATGATCTTGCGTTCAACATGTGGGTCCTGATCCAGTTATGGAACCGCTGATCTATAGAAGCTGATGTTTCTCTTCGTTGTAAAGCCTGACCAGTTGCCGAGGACTAGCATGCATGGCCTCATGGCAATGCATATAAAACAGAAACTACTTTATACGCGTTTGTTTGTCACTTTTATACATTTTGAGAGTTTTTTGGTAATCATTGCACACCTTAATTGACTTCACAAATGGCTCATAACTCTGTACTCGGAAGCTGTATGTTTAGCTTTACTGAATGTTTAAAAAATGCAAATCTCTGCAGAGCTCTGTTGTCCCCTTTGGCCTCCTGCTTTGTTTTTGATTAAAGGAGCACAACTGAACTTTGGCTTAAGTGCTAAAGTTCGCCCTGTTGTAATGTTTTCTTTTCCGTTTTTTCCTATTTTATTTTGATTGGTATTTATGTGGAAATAGCATAGAGTTCATGTTTTTACTTAATGTTTAATGTGACCAAATCAAAGTAGGAAGGGGAACAGGATGTAGTATATTAGTTATAAAATATAAGATGTCTTCTCCTTTCCTCCTCTTACAACACCTGCTGCATTTCTTCGCTGAATCGCATGGTGCACATTCGTTGCTTCGTTGCATATTACAGCAACATTCTGTTGCTGTAATATTACGTGGTGCATAAAGTGAAACTCAGTTCTAACGTGACGCTCTGGGTGGGAACATAAAGTTCAGTTTCACGACCTCAGGATGCTGCTAAGCAGTGTCAGCTGAATGTACATAAAGAATGACAGCGAGTGGCCATCCCATTACCTGTGGCCCCCTAAAGGGTGTAGCCTGATCTGATCGGTCAACTGAATGTTCTGATATGCCACTTGAGCCAGTAGGTAAGTGTTATGCAAATGTGTTTCATGATGATGTCACTAGGAAAAGCAAGAAAAGCCTGGATTGGATGTAAGGTGCTTCAGATGGGATCAGCGTTTCCTGTGGAAGGTGATCTTTGCCTGAGGTCTGGACTTTGTATACTGTTCCTGCACAAAGATATGTACAGTACCCATAAAACCTGCAAAGCTCAATACAAGCTGAATATGACTGCGTTTTTCATGGATTGTTTCATATCTTGAGTCATTGATACTCTCTAGAAATCTTTCTTCTACTCTTCTTAAAGCAAAAATGCAGTTTCTAGGAATCATGTGTAAATAAATATGTAGCTATGAAATGGGTTTTATCTGGTTTTAAGAGTATTACACCTTAAAACCAGCAGATTAATCAGTAATTACAATATCTGAATATATCTGTGCTTAGATTTGGGTAAACCCAGCTTTACTCTTGCTGTATTTTTCTCTTGGTGGTCATTTTCTATTAAAATGGGGTAGTGGTAAGGGCTACTAACAATGTCATGAAATGCAACTGTAGCATGCGTCTGCATAGACCTCATCACATTCACGACTGCTGAGGAGCTACCTTTTAAATGGAGCACTCACCCAATGTGCACTTACCGTGCAGGGACGCGCCGTATGGATCTATCGATTTTCTTCTTTTAAAAAAAAGTAGAAAGTAATTATGGGGAAATATGTGCCCTCTCACAGCTCGAAATCAGCTAGGTCATCAAAAAAATTCGATGAGTCCTGGAAAAAAGAAAAAACCCTGACAGATAAAAGCCTAAAAGGATTTCTTTTTACAGTCTTCTTTTGAATTAGGAGGATAGCTCAATTTGAAATCTGCTGGAAAGAGTCTGAAATATGGAGCACAGCTGGTAAAAGTGAGAAGAAATACGTGCATGAAGGGGAGGACATCACAGAGAAAAGCCCAGATAACCCAAAGGAAGACAGCTTGATTCTGCGAGGATTCGTGGAAAAAAAGAGAAAAAAATCAGGAATATTGCAACCGTTTACTCGCCCTGTCTAATCTTTATTTAACGGACTTGTCTGCAGATAATGAGTAATATGCTGGGAAGCCTCCAAATGGTGGGAAGCCGATACCAGATTAACACAAAATAATCACCTCTTGCTCTGTGGTGCGCAGACACACTAAGACACATCACTCTTGACTCTGTCAGCTTTTCTCTCTCAGCCTAAGTCTCTTTCACGGATTTTCTCTGACTTCCCTCCGAGCTTCTGATTTCCTAATCACCAGCAGAATGTGGTGCACTTAGAAAAGAAGTTAGAATAGATTCATGCACAAGTGTCTGCTCTACATTCTGTCATACTGACTCCTGAGCTCTTTGCAACACTTCTAACATCGGTGTTAGCTTGATTTCAAAGGTGCAAGAAAAGCCCCGAAACGGGTCTGATCAGGTTTCTTCATGTGCAGCAAAGTGGTTGGTTTAACAAAAGGCAGGAAATGGAAAGACTCAAAGGGAAAATTGTTTCTTAAAGTAAAATATGAAGCAAAAATAAAAAGACAGTTACAGTACAAGTTGTGAAGCAAATTAATTAACATATGTGCGGTTCGGCTTCACTCAAGCAGTTTATTAGAAGTTGAGGATCTCTGATCATAATTGTGCACAGAAACCCAGCAGCTGTTTGACTGAGTGGAGCAGATTTTGTGATTTACAGATCAGGCTGAAGCTAGTTTCCATCTGCACTCCCTCTGAAAGCAGACACTTTATATCTGCGCAGATGAGGTCAGATTTGCTTACGTGCCTCCGGGGCTCAATAAACATTTATGCTCCCTTATTTTTAAAACAACCCACATCAGCCTATAGCTGATGATGACAGTTCTTCCATTAACGCACTGCAGCGGCAAGAACACAATTAATCTTGGCAGGATTCACATTACTGGATGTATTTTTCATGTATGGTGCAGGAAAAATCAGGGACTAGAAAATCATGCAGGCGTGTGCGTGCCCACACCTGCGTGAAATGGGAATAATACCACCAAAGCTTCTTGTTGAGACTTTTGCGCAGTCTTGCTCTGGGATGAGTGACAAAATCAGGAAGTCCTTAGCCAGAGGGGGAGAAGGGATGTTTGTTATTTTTCTGCTTGTCTCTTTTTCTGCCCCAGTGGGGCACCTTGACATAATAAAATCTAACAGAAAAAGTTGCTTCGAGCCATAGAAGAAGACTTCATGCATGTAACTACATGTACTAAGGGAGCCAGGGGGTAAAGAGGTCTTTTATGAGGAGTTCTCAGTTCAAAAAGAAGTATTCAGTCAGACAAGGGGATGTTAGTTGCTGCGAGCAGTGTGGATGTTGTCTTGGTCTGCTGCTGCTGACAGAAAAATATGAAACCTCCGGAGAGTTCACTTAATGAAATATATATAATTACAGTTGGCACACAACCCGTTTATTGCAATGTTTGAACTTTGCTGCTTTGAGTTTTCACCCTTGACATCTTTGTATCTGTCTGTAGGTTTCCTTTTTCAAAACCTGCCTATTTTGTTTGTACTTGCTCTAAATTTTAGACACAAACAACATCTTTTGTTGCTATCTGAGATGAAATACCTTCCTAAGAGTTCTATCATTTTTTTCATCATTTTCTGATGGCTGTCTTGTATTTTTCTGGCCAGTCAGTGAGATCCAGCAGGGTGTTGAGCTCTGCAAGCACTAAAACTACTGACTTATTTGCATGTTAACAAGACATGCAAATGTCCATTCAACATACTTTTTATTTTATTTTGTTGGTCATTGTTTCAATGATTCTATTATTTTTCTTTATTTAAAAAAGGTCATTAAAGCAGAATTTCTGTCTGTTTTCATGTGAGTGATGGAGAAAGGAACTTTCAAGACAGCTCCAGTATTTAGCTGGGCAGGCAGCTAGCAGCCCAGTTAATAAGTATCGGGCAACTGCTCCCGTGTAAGTTCGTCCTAAAAACGTGCTTTTTTTTCCCACACTGAAGAGCTCTGATAGTCTCAACGAGTGTGTGACAATGTAGTAGAGAGGAGAAATGAACAAAATTATCTGTATTAGTTGGCGATCGCCAGGTTTTGTTATGTTTTGGTGTCTGTGTCCAAATCTCGCGGGATTTTCCCGGAATAGCTCAATAACTCGCATCAAAACACCGGTGGGAAAATCCACCAACTGACACCAAACGATAGCAATCGGCAGGTAATACAGCTACTTTTGTTCATTTCTCCTCTCTGCTATGTTGTCAGACAGTGATTGAGACTTCAGTGTGGAAAACAAGCACGTTTTTAGGGCGAACTTACGCGGGAGTGGTTGCCCGATAATTATCATTAGCTGTTCTGCTAGCTGCCTGCCCAGATAAATATGGGAGTGATCTTGAACATTCCTTTCTCCATCACTCACATGTATGAAAGGAAAGATGAAAACAAACCCCAGGTTTAAAAAAAGCGAAATTCTTATTCAATTGCAACTTTGTATAGATTTAGATTATTTTTATACAATTTATTTGGACGTTTACAGAGGTAGAATGCTTTTATGGGACTCGTCCTATGAATAGCAATGCACATTTCATTTTGAGTTGCACGAACTATAGATTTCAACATTGAAATTATTCATAATTACTGATCACAAAGATTACATAATCCTTGTGTTCATTCAAGTACAGTAGCATAGACAAAAATAAACACCATGGGCCATTAAATAAATAAGATAGAGATTCTGGGAAATATGATGCAGTATACCAGGATAAGGATGTGATGTGTCTTCTAGCTGCCAGTAATGTTCAGGGTAAAAGCAAAACAATGTTAAATTTAAATGTGTAAAAGAATTACTGACATCTGTTGGTAAAGGCAGAAATGACTTCAAATGCAAAGCACAGCTATGAATGGATGGTACTCATTAGTGACCGAAACACTTCCAGATATAAATCTGCAAGTGGATCCAGTGATGACGGCACTTCATATAATTGCAATTTTGAGAGTCTTTTAAAGGCAGGGTACCTGAGTTCAGGTCTCAAGAGCAACTATCCTGCATCCCTTTTCCAACACACCAGAATCAAATGGCTACATTCCTCCATGCAAGTCATTCAGCTCTGCAGAGGCCTGATAACTAACCATTTATTCATCATTTGTGTTGGAGAAGAGATGCATTGAAAGGCCAGTTTTCACCGGGCACATGTGCAGTGCATTCTGACCTCTGCAGAGTGCCAGTCCACACCGGATGCATGCCAGATGCAGAGCGCCTGCAAGTGCAGTCCTTTCTGCTGCTTCCATGAGATCACAAATTCATAGAAAAAATTGTGAGATCACATGTGATGTCATCATTTTGGAGATAACACCCATGGACAAAAAGGCTGCATGCAAACAAAAGTCTGACTGAGGTTAATTTCCTTGTCTTTATGATCGCATCTTTTTGAGTTTTGTACTATTACCATGAGTAACTCCAGCCAGACGGATTATTTTCTCCACAGGTGTTTCTTGTCATTAGTTTGCTGTAACTTGCAAGGACCTAATGTTTACACAGTTCAGCAGTTGCAAATCTGCACGGCATTAAGGTTTATTTTGATATTTGTGTCTGATTTGTATGTTGAGAAAACCTTTTGAAATCATCTCTCACCATGGTTGTTTTTGTTTTTTTTAAATATAGTTTGTGTGTAACTTGCCCCGAGTGACCAAAACTTCTTGGCTGGGGTGAGGAAAAGGTCATGTTGTAGTGATGAGGTGTGTTTTTTGGTTTGGCTGCGGGGGGAGAGGGGCTGATGTTAGGGAATAGTGGGTGAGGCTGATTAGCACAGCAGCAGGGAATTCCTAATCAGACCCACTTCTACAATATACAGCAGTATGCTGAAGCGACCACGCCAGATAACATATCTGCTGAGATCTGCTCACATCCCAGTCTGCAGAAAGATTGGTAAGTCTTGGTGTAGTTTTGGCTTACCTAAAGAAATTGTTTGTGGAAAAAGTGTAAAAAGACTGTCTATAATGACAAAATTCATGATTATAGGACTTTGGTTTGCCTTGTATGGCTCATAATACACCTCAATGCTGCACATTTTAAAAGAAGGTTAATGTGTTTTCTGTGTGTAAGTGTCTCACTAGGAAGTTTTGATAAATCAGCACCATGTGACCTTCTTTTTGGGCTGAACACTGAATTTGACCCTGTGTATTTCCATGAAAAATCTAAACAAAATTCTTCTTATACCCAAGCAGCTCATTTAGATTAGAATATCCATGACATTACAATTTTCACAGTTTATTTTGCATTAATTCACTGGTGAGCATATCTGATTCAGTGACAGTTTCTGGGCTCTGCCACCTGAATTTTCCCATGTACTTGTTTTATGTAACCATATTCTTCCAAATTAAACCCATTTTTTTTTGTCCTCCTGTGACACAAATCGGGTCAGGGGAGCTTTCTCTAAACATGTCAGGAAGCACAAAGTTCCCTGCAGCACCACACGAAAACATTTCACCACCCTATCTAGATGAAGGTAATCAAAACATATCTGGTGCAATCAGCAATTTTGGCTTGGCAACTCTGTTTTATTTACAGATATTGAGAAAAAAAGCAATGGTGTCACATTTAATAGATTTATCACAACATATTTTTAGGGCAGGGAGGATATGCTTTTCTCCTGATTTGATTATTTTACCAATTTTTAGGTTGAAATACGATTTGAATTGCAAATATTCTTGGATTTTGCAGATTTTTGTGATTTTTAATTTGTTTTTTTAACCCCAGACCATGTGAAAAATTGAGTCACGCACCATATTAGACCCAAAAAAACCAGCACTTCACATGTCCTGATTCAGCAGCAATATTTGAACCAGCTGAAATCATGTTGCTACAATATTTGACAAGACAAGTTTAATTATAAAAAAAAATGAAAATTTGAATTAGGAGAACAGTTTAATTTAGACACAACTGTGATTAAACTAAGCAAAGCTCAATCAAAAGCAAAAAGAGTTACACGCTGTACATTTTTAAAAATCATTAAACAAAAATCCTTATATTTTTTAAAGTTTTCAAGAATCTGATTGTAATATAAACTATTTTGGTTGACACTTAAGAGACCAGTTTGCAGTAAGACAAATATAAAGTGAGCTTTAAAGAAGTTTCGGGATTGCCTGGCACCTTTTTGAATTGTTTCAATCACTGAAGAGTCACTGAAACTGCCACCCTGAAAGAATGAGAGCAAACCCAAAAGAAAAAGAGAAGAAACAGACTGACAGCTCAACAGAAGCAGGAGACGTTTGGAGTGTAATGAGAGAGAAAAGTGAAAGCAGGAATGGGAGTAGTTCTGGGTTTAACAGGGTGGGGGATCATGGGGAGAAGGGGTGTGTGTGGGTGTTTGGGTTGTCTTTCTTTGGTCCTGAAAATAAGATCTATCTTACCTGGAACCTACATTTGTCTTGGAGAAACAATACAAACTCCATTTCCCCTGCAGAGTAATCAGGAATGTGATTTATCGATTCTGTGCTGAGATCCACATGCTGGGAAATTGCTTTGTAGTCCTGGAGCCACAGTGACACACCAGCCTCAGTGTGCACTCACGACAGCATCACAGTCCATTTCAATGTGTACCCACCCTCACTGAGTCAATGCCGGTGTCATGGGCTGTAATGGAAATGTGCTTTTTGTGAAAGAGCACAACACACTGAGCCGTGAAGTCCAAGGAGAGCTTTTGTGCATTTGAGTAAAAGTCTAATTTGTTTAAAACATAATGTCATCTGACTGACGGTTGGAGCCCTTCCATGCTCGCCTGACCTCTAAATCAAAACGCATGCTTCAGGCTTGTTTAGTGATGCAACAAGGCAGATTTAACTTTAACCAGTAGCTTATCAGTCTAATCACACTCCTTGAATCTTCGCTGACCTTCAGTGGCTTTAATTTGTAGTCTTACAGGAGAAGTCTTGCAGAAGGTGGCTGTGCTCATGATTTGAGATATATTTCAGCGTACATTTCTGAATCCAGCCGCACCCGGAGAGTGAAGTGGAAGTGGTCTGCAGCCTCATCTTTTACTTATTTCTTCACTGTCATTTCAAGAGTGTCCGTTTGTGCAAATGCACACAAAACTGAGAAAGCTTCGCAGTGTGTAGAAATGCACAGAGACATGAGTACGAGGAAACTTAACTTTAAAAACTATGATTCAGAAACAAAGATCATGTCTCAAATAACCAGTCTGAAAACTAGCCAAGTTCACTTTTATGGTTTATTTTCAAAACAGAAAAGATGCAAAGATATTTCTAGTTATTTGTTCTATTAATCAAATTAAACTCATCAAGGATGCATCATCCAGATTCTCTTTATTCAGTTTTTTCAGGAAAAAAAATGTGCAAAAGTTGCTGCTGCTGGTTTGGTATCGGTAGAGCTGAAGATCCAGTGGATCATTTTAATTTTCAATGGTTAATTCCCCACAGCAACAAATAAATCTAGCAATGTGGCTAATGTTACCATAGAATTATGCTATTATCAAAGTATGTAAGAGACAGTCAGAAAGAGTAGACACTAACATTAATGTGGCTGTTTGAGTTGGCATCCCCTAATGTTTAAAAACAAGAACTGCATAAGAGCGAATATTTTCAGTGCTGAAAAAAATAAACCAGTTAATTAATCACTGCCTAGTTGGGCCCAATCTTTGTTTTTTATTTCACTGCAGTTCCATTCATATTTTTGGCCAGAACTGGCAAGATAAAGAGCAAAACGTTTGCCAACAAGTAGAAGAAAAAATTAAACTTTTCAGCAGGGGCAGTTTCTTGCATTGGTACCACTGCAAGTAAATGAAAATGAAAACTGAAATGCAAACATGTCTGATTGAACTCCTGCGTCAGCAGCCACAGTGGCTCTCCTCCCTCATTTTCATTATGTTGGTACCAGCAGCAGAGGCAGAGCTAAGTGGAACAGATACGACCAGGGTGACATGGGCTAACTATCTGTAACGTTGGAGATAAAAGCTGTACGTGAAGACTTGCTTGTTAAGAAGAGTTACAGAATGAGATCTTTAAATCAGCTTAAATCTTTGTTAAAATGTCAGATGTTTAATCATGACATTGGTTTCCTGGAAATAACTGCAAAAAGCCTTCAGGATTGTTTGTTCATCGCTTTGGATTTCACTCAGTGAAAAGATTTGAGCCTTTCTGGTAGTGACACTGAAGCATTTCGTATTAAATTATGGCTTTAAATAAATGCTAATGTTGCAATGTGGAGTCTGGTTTGATGCCTTTTAATATTACAACGTGTGAGTAGTGAGTTTATCTGTGTGAATACATTCACATGTTTAAAGATTCATTCATTTTTAAAATATGCAAGGATGTAAGAATAGTTTTTACATTTAAATACTTAGTAATATTATTTCTAGTCACAACAAGAGGGAAAAATGGTGTCAAACCCAGTCCGATGTAGCAGAGCCTCCTGGAAACCTGTTTACTTTCAGATGACAAAGAATTGACTCAAAGTACGATTAAAAGAACAAAACAAAGGGTGAATCAGGGCTTTCCTTGCCGTCTTTTATTTGATTTACACATGTCCCATAAACATCTAATGGACTCTATAAACTGTATTCCCTGGGGAAGTATGCAAGCTCACAAAATGAGTTGAAAAGATCAAAGCTTATGAGCGAGCAGACCCCCGCCATGCCAGCCGTCTCGCTTCCAGCCAGTCACACCTGCTGGAGTGGAGCTGAGCGCATATCTGCTTAATGTGTGCGCGCTGTGGCCCTTATCATTTAGCCGGAGCTCTGGGGCTTTTTAACCCCCTGAACTGAGTGGAAGCTTTATGTCTGCGGAGCTCGTCTCGATGTATTCTCCCACGATAATATTTCACTCTCCCTGGAAAGCCGCCAGCTCATTCTGCTCTCTCCGGTGGAATTCCGAGAGCTCAAGATGATTTTTATGGAGGTGCTTAGTGCCAGCTTCCCAGGCAAACCTGATGCTGTGGAGTGGTGTTTCATCCTTGTCTGAACACCCCACTGGAGCTGTACGCAGTCAGGCGAGCGGCTCCTCATTGTTTAAATTCTGTGAAATGTCAACCACAGTATGATAATTAATGGACACCAGGGTTTGAAAGAAAACAGACTCCCATCCTGCTTCTCAGTGCAAAGCATCAGTGGTTGGGGATGAGAGAGAAACCGGAGACAGAGCCAATCTGTTTTTCATTTGATTATGGTGCCATGTGCTTTAGGTTCTTTGAGGCGATAACAAAAATATTTCAACTTTAACTGCCCATCTGGTCAGCTTAAAACAAGGATTACCCCTCAATTTGGGAATCCAAGACAGTTTGTAGCAGTTAAAAACAGCAGAGTGTGTTTTATATTTCAGTTTGAGGGACAAAGTTTTGGATTGCTGTAAACAACGGCTAAAGCTTTGGACGGTTATGACATCTGTGAGGCTTGAGGTTCATTGAAACTGTCAGCTCATAGCTTGACTTAATCATAATTCACTGAGCTGACTACAAAACAAAAACCTATTGGGAAAAGGATCATGAATAAACCAGCACCAAACACCAGCACCAAACACAAAAAGCAAGAGCGCGAATGTTGGAACAGATTATCATAATGCTGATCCAGCTTGGTCGAGGCGCGGATGCTCTCGGCTCGGGCCTGTTATTACATTAGTGTGCTTAATGTACCCCCTCCAATTAAAAATTAACTTCTACTTGATAGAATTGAATTAATGTAGTGACATTACACTTTCAAAACATTTAAAACGATAAAAGGGCCACTAACCATAAAAAATAAGCTGTGAACCACATTTTGCCTGGCGAGTTCACAGGTGTGTTACCACTGTTTACATTCCTCATGGAGCACATCCAAAAAATGCACTGCAGGAATTGCGTGAGGTCATCAGCAGTCATGTAACAAAACAACAGATGGGAATTTTATTACATCTGGTGTTTTTGAACAAACAGACCTCAGAGCCGTTTCACGTAAATTACACCAGCATATGCACATTTCCTGCGGAGGAAGTTAAAACCCTGGACCCTCAAGATGCTCTCAGGCAGTTAATTAACAATAGCAGCTCCTAAGCTTTCTTTTTAGTGGAAGGACAGTTTATGTTCCTTTTCACATGTGCTTTTTGTCAAACTAGCAGAAAGATGAGACCTCTACACCCTGTTGAATCATAACTTCACAGCTCTTTTCAATTCTACTGTTTTTAGGGGACCAAATGATCCCAATACGTACATTTTCCTCCATCTGCAGTTATATGTGAGTTATGTTTTGACTAAGCCATGTTCAAAAAATACTAAAAGGAACTCAAGTACTTAATGACACACTGGTGGTGCTAGACGAGTTCAAATCAATTGCTAATCATTTTTAATGAGTTACATAACCCTCAATTCCCTTATGCTCTAATTTTTTTATAGTTTTCTGTTTATCAAATTCACCATTTTTGCTTCATACATTTTAAATGTCAAAGTCTGTGCCTACCTATAATATTAATGATAATGTATGAAGACAAAAAAAATGGATGCAAGCGATGATTTAAAGCATCATCTGCTGACTTCACACCCCTGTTACATTGGTTTGAGATGTTTTGGCCAAAGATTAAAGTATTTGTCTAACGATGTAAAAAAAAATCTGTACTCACTTCTCTCTCTCTCTTACATATATATATATATATATATAAATGTGCGATACAAATAGATTCTCAGACAAACATATATACATATATGTTTGTCTGAGAATCTATTTGTATCGCACATTCCAGCGTTAGTAGACACTGGACACACAGATCTAAAACTCCTGAACATCTCCTTCCCCAGGGCGTCAGAGCCATCAGTCATGAACCTCATCTTCAGCTCGTCTTATTAAGGTGTTTGTGCAAAATCGCCGTGAAAGTGAGGGAGCTGAGTCTCACAGGGAAATGTCTCACAGGGAAACGTTTGGATGGCTTTTCTTCCCCCATGGGTGCAAAGCTCATCTGACACCATATAAGGATGAGGCACGCACATGTGGCAGGACGACCAGAGGGATCGATCCCACAACCTCCCGGGTGAAAGTCATACGCGCTTGCCAGTCACCAACCTGTGGCATGTGCGTAAAGCATGAGGACGTGCTTGTGAAAAGAGGGGGAGAGATGTGACAGTGTGTGGGTCCTGTCACTGTGTGTCTCCGATTGATGATACGCCCTGGCTACTTGACCATGGGGATATCCCTTTGGTTGGCTGACAAGCGCGCATGACTTTCACCAGGGAGGTTGTGGGATCGATCCCCGCCCGGGCCCTCTGGTCATCCTGCCACACACACTTTCTCCGCAGTTTTGCACAAACACTGAGTTGCTCTGACCTCATGCACAGCGAATCCTTCCTCACTCTCCTGCTGCACTCGCCTGACAGAGTGGATAACAATAATAAACACATAAACACAAATCCCAGGTAAACATATCTGAGGCTGAGATGCTGGAGTAGTTTAAAACTCCAGCACAACTTTTTTTTAGCTCTTATTGTCCAGGTAAAAGAAGACCTCGGGGAACCCCATGTCACAGCCCTTTGTTCCTTCATTGTTCTCTTAAGCTGATTTTAAACATGGTAGTATGAAAGTTTAGGTGGTCAGGAATTCTCCATTACCCCCCTTTCCCCTCCTATCCACCATAAGCTGCTCTGGTGTTGGTGCCAGCCTTTTGTACTGGAACCAGAACCAGAGCTTTTGTAGTTGAAACAGAACTGGCTCTAAATTTAGCTCTGGCTCCAAACCAGCACCGGAGAAATATCTCTATTTTCATGAAAGCCATGCGGAGAACTGGAGGGTTTCTTTCTCATCTTGACTAATTTTAAAGTTGATTTAATATTCAGCTTCACTTGAACCAAAAAGCATCATTTCAGTTGACAGCTGTACGAGATGTCTGTCAACTCTCATTTTTTAAGTGGCTCGTTTTGGCAGAACCTGCTCGATCTGACTGTTTGACGTTTGTCTCTCACAGACCCACGCATCATCTAATTATTTATCTTTTTAAGACATAGTCTTCACCAAACTGTTAATACAGATTGGAAATGATTGTACGTGACAAAATAGTTTCATCAGACCTCTAAAAACAATTCAATTTGGTTCTACTTCTCCAAACCTGAAGAGCTGGACTAATCCAAATGTTTGGAAATCATAGACCTGCACGACTGGCTGATGTTTAGATGCTCCAAAACCTTACAGACACCATAACATTTTTTTTAAATAAAATGTTATCATTGAATAAGATGCTTTCACAGTGCTACTCTTCCCATGTTAAGGGCCGGCCTTATTGGTGGCCGGAGTGATGTCACTCAGCCAGAGAAGCTGCGGTTTGCCTTCTCCGATGGAGGTTTAACTCAACCCAAGATACTTTTCCCACCAAGAAATGTTTATATGATTGAGAGTGTAACAGTATGAACATTACAAACATGTGTAATGGAGAACTATTAACCCTTAAACACAGCTGTTTTTCAGTTTCCCCGAGCTGAGCATTCTGCATCTCAGACATCCGTCCCTCAGTAATCTCCTACACAGTGTGTGTGTGTGTGTGTGTGTGTGTGTTAGGACTGGTGTGGCGTTGTACCATGTTTCACCAGCAAAGTAGAACCAGCTGTAGTGTGAATCCTAGCAGTTTGCACCTGCAACACCATTGTTCCCAAAATGAAAAGCACACCAGAGCCATGAGGAGAACTCAGCAGTGTCTTTTTGCTCAGAGGCGAGGTTGACCCTGGGATTTACGACGGTGACAGACTCCCACAACTAAATCATGATTTGGATGAGGCAGCCTGGGGCGTGCATGGCCGCATGCCAAAGGCACGAGGTCTTCGAACACACCCCTGTTTGTCTGTCTGAGATGATACTTCCCCTCATGCATTCTCACACATGTATTTTTCTCACGAGCAGTGTGTTTTTCTCTTCCTGAGCTTATATAAATGTGTCCCCTGTGTTCCCAGAGAACTCAAACAAGGGTCAGCCATTAATCATTCACGCTGCAATGCCCAGTAGCAGGATGGCAGTTGCTTGCAATTTATGAAACGGGAATGAAAAGTCAGTGGTTTGAATTCTTGCTTTTGCCTTGAGAATTTATTAAGGGACATCATCTAATGGTTGTTTACTGTTTTTAATGTGTTGAGGGGGAAAGCACATAAAAACCGCTGCACATGATTTCACACTCACACGCATTTAAAAAGTTCCAGGCTTTGGGTAGATAATATGTAAATATGTAAAAGTGGATAAATGAGAAGCAGGGAGCTTTGATAAAAGAGTGTGCTTGGTCAGCAAACTCTTCCTGTATTAAGTAAAGCTAAAAACACCAACAAGCAGGATTAGAAAGTTGCATTCCTGCGGGGCCCGGGAGGAGCACCACGGAGAATCCGGCACATTGTTAAGATTCAGTGTTTGCAGGTGGCTCATGCATTTTTCTATCTGAGAGCATCGATTTTGGAAATCCAATAGAAGGCTGCGTTCCTCGGGCTCCTCTCTCATTACCACAGAATCGGGGTTGTTTGATATTCATGGTGGAATATTATGAGAAGATAAATCGTTTAATCTTGGTTTTCATTGAGCCCTGTCATGGTTGAGACACTCCCCTCCGCACTCTGGGTGCAGCTGAGGCCGTCTGATAGAATGATGGATTAAAAATTAGCCTCTGCGTGAAGTTAGAAAATACATTCAAACAGTTGGTTGATTTATATGTAAAAAGACCAAGTCTGCTGACGTGGCACTTTTCCCAAAGCTTGTTAAAACCTCCATGCATTTCTAAGTATATTTACTTTTCTCAAAAATGGAAAGGATTCCAGATCTATAATAATTACATTTGTCTTTATTAGCGGTTCGTCTGTGCTGCTCTGCCAGCTGCTGCAGCGCTTCATTGTCCCATCAGAGAAGATCTGACAGATGAACCCGGAGTGCTTCTCATTCCAACATCTGTCACATTTACAGGTGATACAAGACTGTTTGTCTTGTGTTTGCTGCAGTTTACAGGGACAGGTGGTTGTAGCTGGATTCACAGTTGGAAGGTGCATGGGAGCCCATTAACGTACAATCCTAACACGCATGTCAGTTATTTACATCTGCGTGAGGCCTTTTCATCACTGACAAAGTTTGCATTTGGAGGTTCAGGGGAAAAAACAACGATATTTTTACCATAAATACTTGAGTTTCTCATGACTGGAACAGAGTCTTCTTTTATTACCTGTTGCCGTTGGCTGCTCATTTGTTTAGGGAAATGTATTCTCTGTTTCAAAATGCACCGTTTCACAATGAAAGTCATGTTGCTTTTTCTCCCTTCTTTGGAATTCAGTGAAATTTTTCCTTCAAACGAGGTTATGATGTTAAACAGCTGATGTTGAACTACTCTGCATGGTTAAGTTGCACTCACACATTGAATTGTGATGCTAAGGGGTAGATACTCAGCAAGCAGATAATTTGCTTTAGAGCATGGGTGTCCAGGTCCAGAGACACAGAGACACAATCCTGCAGGTTTTAAATGTGTCCCTACTCCAACACACTTAATGTAAAACCACAAATGGTTCTTCTCAACTGCTTGTTGTCAAATTCAACATGTTGAGAAGAGCGACAGCAGAAAATATCCAAAATCTACAGGAAGCAATTCTCGAGGATCGAATCTGGACACCCATGCTTTAGGGACAGTTGGCTAAATAAGTAGGACTGAAAACATAAAAGGCTGATGGCATGTTGTTTAAACAGTTTCGGAGGCCAGTGGCAGCACTCTATCCTGACACGGCCGGTTGCTCATTTGCAATGCACATAACTTTTCTGCTGCAGAATTTTCAGGACTCTGCAATTTGCTGTGATTGGACTTGAACTGTTGTGTACATGCACAGTAGCTATTTCTTTAAATGCACATCTACTTGAGTAGGAGCATAGATTTTATACATTTGGGTCAATATGCACCAAGTATAGTCACCCTTTACTTATTTACAGTCCACTGCTGAACGGTGAATGATAAAAGATAACCAGAAACATTACATTTTGCTCTCCTTGAATATATTCAAAGATCATAGCAGTCCATCACAAAACAACCATCCCTGTAGTGTCACTGTTAGTGATGCTAAACTAAAAAACACTTATAACTTGAGAAAAAGCGTAATCTGATAAGATTTTGATCAAAGACATTGGTGTTTCCCTATTGTTAGGGAAAAAAGTCACACGTCTTTTCTCTTTGGACCATTTTGGTGTGATGAACAGAAAAGCGGTCTAAGTTGTTTTACATCAAATGCCCACGGAGACAAGACAAATACGGCTTTAATTTGATTCAATTTGTAGGTAATTACTTCAAATAAGCCATAAGAGCTGACAGAAAGCCATGATGGTGCTGAATGGAGTGTGAGAGCATTTTATGGTGTTACATTTTCATCTTTCATCACAGCTGAACTGGGAACAGTGTGAGGCTACCAAATAGCTTTAGGGAGCTCACCCAGTTCAATATTTCATCCTGATGGGGCCCAGAGGTGTGAGAGAGGTCAGCAGTGGCAGAGCGCGAAGGAATCGAGTTTATACCTGGTGAGCAAAACCATGTATGTGAGAGCAAGGTGCAAAAAGAAGAATAGTGCAAAAAGGGTTAAATGGAAAAGGAAATTCAAAAGAAGGGTTGGAGGGTGGAAAGATGGTCAGAGAAAGTGACTTTCCTTGGGATAAGAAATAACTTTCTTCTCAGTTTCATAACTTAATTACCATCTATTAGCTTTAAAAAAGACAACAAATTGGCTAAATGCAGAGTTGATTGTTTCTCTCATAAATATTACAATTTTAAGGAGCAAATAATGACCATGTTTACATGATAATTCCTCTTTAACTCGGAATAAAGGTTAATTCTGCTTAAAATAAATAAAAAATACCATGTAAACAATTAACTTATCTGAATTTAACTTCATTCCAAAGTAAGTGGCTGGTTTCTTCCACTTTTAATTCTGAATTTAAAAAATCCTCTATCATGTATGCCCTTCACTGGTTTGTTGTTTTGGCTGCTTTTTATACCCATTTTTTTAAGCCCTTATACTCCACATATCAGCAGTAACACAGTTGCCATGTTGCTTTCCACTGAACTGGCTGGTAGCCTTACGAGGCTAAAAGTAGCTGCATACCACCTGCATTCAGCCTGATTTGACTAAACCCATCACAGGCCCTAGTTTAACCCGACTTTAGTATTTCTTCTTGCTCTAACATAGACAGCAGCGCGGCAACAGTTTATGCTCTTATGTGGCAAACAAATGTCACTAGGGCCAGGGCCGTAACCAGGATTTTTCAAATACCGAGGTAATACGATGCATCTTATTTAACAAAAAAACATCCTAATATGGTGACTTCTCATACATTTTTCGAAATGTGAATGAAAAGAGGTAAAATCACAAGCCCAACAAGCAAATGACCATGTAGTTGCACACATTTGTTTTAACAATTACAAAACCGAATGATCACAAAAGTATTTATTTGTGTGTTTGTGTGTGTGCGAGTGAATGAGGGAGTGTGAATATATAAGAGTGAGGGCATGTTGGTTTCCAAAGCTGAGTTTCATTTTAGAGCAGTGGTT
>JAVQJG010086114.1:0-10238 GCA_036024015.1 Craterocephalus amniculus | reverse complement strand
CATTCACTTTCTTCCAGAGGACGGGAAACATTGTGACTGAAAGCATTATATTAAAAGTAGCTCTTTGTTCTCTGGAAGAGCAACAACACACGCAGCTTTGCTGGAGGATCCATTTTTTCGGAGTTTGTGCAACTGGAACGCTGTTTACCTCGGAATGTATCACCAACCGACTTCGGCTTGGAATTCCGAGACAACTGGAACGCACCATTAGTATGAAATTCACCGAGCTCTGAGCGCGTCTGGAGGAGGATCCAGTGAACCAAAGCACGCCGACGTCTTCGGTTTACCAACTTCGAAAGCAGGTACACAAAGCCGGTACACGATTCGATTCGATTCTCGATTTTGTTCTGTTCTTCTTGATTTTGTTCTGTTCTTTATTGAACTTACGTGTTTCGTCAAGTTTTCTGGGTCACTTTTCTCCTATGTGCTGCTACTGCCGCACAGCCTGTGTGCTCGTGCGTGTGTGTGAGTGAGCAGCAGCCCCTCCCCTCAGGTAGTGAGCGGAGCAGAGGGAAGGAAAGCAGAGCGGGGAAGAAGCAGTTTATGGCGCTGCGGGGAAAATGTGCAGCTGCGGAGGAATCGTCAATCCTCTCTTTGTCTTCGGTGCTCGAGACTTGGACGTAATTTCGATCGATTTCGATTAAAAATCGAGATCGTGACACCCCTAATACATATCTGGGATTGGCCTGGCATGGTTCCCTCTCCATCTCCTCTCACCTCATTGGCTGCTGACTGGATCCGTCATCCCTAAAATTGCCAGCACCCTGCCAGACCTGCATTCACCGGACACTGTTTTGTTAGCTCACAGTTTGCCTTCAGCCTACTTGCTTTGGCTTTTCTTTGTAATCATTTGTGTAGCGTTAAAGCTACTTTCACTTTCATACTTCCTATGTGAGCCTGCAGGTTGTAATGTATCTCACTCAACACATCTGACTCAAATTAAATGGATCCAACAGACAATTAGGTCCGGGAAAATGACTCAGTTTGAGTCAAGTGTGTTGGAACAGGGACATAATGAATGCCTACAGGACTGAGCCTGTAGGACTGAATGGAACAGCTGTGATATAATCAGTCGCCTGAATTACATCACGTCTGTACACGGCTTCGAGACTGTCAGTGCAGACCACAATAAACAACTCACTGGGAAGCTGAAGGGAGGTGGAATTGCAGTGCTGGTTAACCAGCGTTGGTGTCTTCACAAGAGACATGGAACTGCTAGCTTTTTGCATCGGACCTGAACAAGCCTCTCACTGAAGATCATTCCTTCCAGCAGCCTGAAGAACAAGAGCACTACAATACTGAATTTCCCTCTGGGATCAATAAAGTATTTTTTCATTTAATTTAATTTAATTTGATTTCGTTTTGCAAGAAGGTGGTGCCAGAAGAAGAACCATATTTGTGTGAAAGCAGAATGTCATGGATTGGTAGCCTGTCCAGGGTGTAGACTGCCTCTTGCCTGTTAACATCTGCTACAAGCCACATATTGGATGGATGAAATGTGCAATATAAGGTGCTGCGTATTTCACCTTGTCCTCTGCACTTTGTAGCATCATATGCACCACATATAAATGGCTCATCTATTAGAGTAATAATATAACATTTATCTCAGCTATGCAATTCAACACAACTTTACATTTATTGTATTTAAGTTTTCTGTCATTAACCTTTGAGTTTGTTACACACTGCACCTTCAATAAACTAGTTTCCGACCCTAAATCTCTGCCCCATTTCTGCCGCATTTTGATGGCACACTGACATTCATTATGGATCATTCCTGTAGCAATCATTGCCCCGCTCTATCCCAAGGATGAGTTGCCACACTTTGAAACTCCTTTTTCCAGTCTCGAACATCTTGTGACAGCTGCATTTTGCGTTATGGCAATGTGTCACATACCAGCAACTGCATATCAATACAATGGCCACTCCAGGGTGATAAAGTAGAGAAATGCAAGAACACATTATCAGAGAAAGCAAAGTAAAAAATAGGAGGAAAGGTGACAGACAATCGATACGACAGGCATCAATATCAGAGTTATTTTCATAGGCTGTAGAAGTCTCAGAGAAAAGACTGGTAGTGTTGCTGCTATTATGCACGAATTATTAAGAAACAGTGCCGCATTTTTTAATGTATTTTTATATTTTATTCAAAATTGTTAATTCATATGCCTTTCATATTTCTGTAATATGAATATTCTATAAAAATATATGGCTGTATGCAGACTCTGCATCACTACAGACATTGCACTCCCTCATGAACAAGACCCCAAGATACTTGGACTCTTCCTCTTGGGGCAGGTCCTCATCATCGACCTGGAGAAGACAGTCCGCCCTTGTCTGGTTGAGGACCATGGTCTTAGATTTGGAGGAATTATCTGGAACGCCTGATAAAGCCAACAGAACCACATTATCTGCAAAAAGCAGAGACCCAATCCTAAGGCCACTTAACGAGATTCTGTCATCACCTCTGCTGCGCCTAGAAATTCTTTCCATAAAAGCTAATGATGGAATCTGATACAAGGGGCAACTCAGACTTACTACCAGCAATGTTGACCAACCTCTGGTACTGGTTATGCAGGGACCAGAGTACTCTCCAGTGTCCAGGTCCAGGTTGTCATTGATTACTTTGTTGTAACTTCCATTGACATAAAGTTAAGACATTTTGAATGGATGCTTTATGCTAACGTTGTGTCTGATTTCCTGTCTGAACTGCTGACCTTGATGCATTCTGGATGCGTGCTTCGTAAAAAATAAACCTGGCTCTTATATTTAGCAGTGCTCCGCAAGGAGACGCATCTGACACGCGCCCGGTGTGAACCACGGCATTGACTAAAAAAGGCACTGGGTAATTTCACTTAGGTTTTTATTACAATTTGCCTGATATGCATCTGTTTAATCATCAGTTCTTCATGCTTAGACCTTATTCTACCACCTGTCTTCCTCCTGTCCCTCAGTCCTGCACATTGATCCTCAAATACCACACATCTTGTCAACATAAAACAGCTGCACTTTGCCACGAGACTATATCTCCAGCATGACCTGGTCCCTTGTCATTATCAGAGTAACATGGCGATCTGAATCTAATCAACTCTTCACTGTTATCATATAACATGACACTGCAAAACATCTAGCAGACACAAAAATAACCATACCCAAGATTCCATTATTCCATTAGAAAAATGATATGCATGCTCTATAAATCATGTATAGTATGAAAAGAGAAGCTACATTATTCACTGTGCAATTACTTTGCACTGTATCAGTGTGTCCTGCCTTAGATTGAACTTAGAGACCTCATAATTACTCAGGGGCATCTTGACCAACACACACCCCTGTGTGTTGAATGGAATAGACAAGGAAAGAGACTCAATTGATTTTAATTGAGTTCACATTTTGTCACTGTGTTTTGAAAGCAAATGCATTCAGAAGTGCTTTTCTCTTCTCTGCGCTGTGCTTGGTCTTCAGTCCGATGTCCATGGCTTTGTAAAAGCTTCTTTTATGACAGCTAATTACCAACCAGCCTGCCACGGCCTTGAAAATGAATACAACTCTGGCATAAATTTACACTTGAACATCTGGTGTTCTGATAATAAAATTAGTCAAAAACATGCTCATAATACAACAAAAAAAGTAAAACATGTTGAATATAAATAGTGATAAGACTGGGAAGTATCCAGTCAGAAGAGGAGATTTAATGAAGCTAGAAGAAGTTGGTTTTATTTCCAAATTTCACTTGTTTGGAAATGCATGCAAAAACTTTTAAGATCTCTCTCCAAACAGTCAAAGGGGAGTAGAGGTCAAGGTTTCCTTGAAGGGAGATTGGCTAGTGTTTGGCACAGTGTTTCTACAGATTGTAAACACTCTTATTAAGGTGCTGAAATATGTGCATAGCCATTTCTGTACATTCACTTCTGTTGTCCAAGTACACAACTTATTCAAAAGAGTATCTCCCTCAGTGAAATGTGATTGCACCCTATGGGACAGACTCAGTTTGATAAGTTAAGTTTTTCATTTTAAGAAAATAAACTTATCTAATTTATTTTGTGCACTTTCAAGCCTATATCTGATTGCTCAGATCATTGGGTCCCCTGGAATAGAAGAAAGACCTGAACACTTTGCTTAGATAAACTATGACACTCTTGTGCATCTCCCTCCAATCAGATTAACTGATAGAAGTTTTACTTAAATGGACAAATTATTCAGCATTTGAAAGTGGTCTGATGAAATAGTTATAAATGAGTTAAAAATATTGACAGTAACAATTCATTCTGAAACAATCAGAATATCATTTCCCTCTGTTTCCAACCCTTTTCTCAAGATGACTGATCTGTCTTGGTCAGTAATGGAATACACGGCATTGAGTGGGGAGCCAGAGACAAGGTTAGGAAAGCTGTAAAGTTCTGAGGTATAACATATTACAGGTTTCAGAGTCTTTACAGCATTTGTTGCCAACAGTCAAAACTGTTCAGTTTAAGTCATCGAAGCAATGATGATTTGTCTGGGCTACAATTGTGAGGCCACCACTCGTCAGTCAGCCAAGTGCTGTAAATCTCTTACTGATTATTGCTTCTTTAAAATGTTTTGCCACTAGCTCTGTGAACCCACACACTAACAAATGTCCAGGGAACTTTGCACTACCTTGTATCCTTATTCATATATGCTTTATACAAGGCATCCACTTTTATTTACTGATTCTAAACTCCTGTTTCTCTGCTTCAACTCACCAGGCTATTCATAATGGGTTGTTAACGTGCTTGAGAAGAACTTGAGAACTGGTTATTGAGAAGATTAATTTAATTTGATATCTAGAGCAACAGAGCAGGGGGGCTTCTAAAACTTTTAGATGACAGATACTTATGGGTTCAGAAGTATGGTTTCCATACAACAGCTTATACTGACGGAGTTCAGTAACCACAAGAACAGCACAAGATCTGCAGATACCAGGGTAAGTATATAAGAAAGTCTAAAACAGGTTCATCTCTTCTCTTCACATATATGTACCCCGCCTCACACCCGCGACCCAAATGGATTAAGCGGTACAGAAAAGGAATGAGTGAATGATCAATAAATGGGGCAATATGTTAAAATTTCATTACAATGTGTGGTTTGTGTTTTTGATAATCCCACAAAGCTCATCTCACTACAGGTTCTTCTCTCAGCATGCTCTTGTTGACCTGTTTTAGAGAAACAAAGATGACCAATGAGAAGAGATTGTTCATCACATGTTAGCCAGTAGTCTCTGTTGTCTGTTGTCACTGTCTTTTGCATTTAACCATGGGCATATAATACACTGGAATCAGAGCGGATTTATTTGCAAAAAATATGCCAAATTTAACTCTATTCAATGCAACACAAAGTGAAATTTTTTTTATTTTTGTTCGTTTTATGTATTTTGTATCATGTATTTTGTAAGATGTGTAATTTTGCTGCTTCAGGGGACATCAGTAAGTCAAGCAATATACTGTCATTTACTGTAGAATGAATATTTATTTACATACATTGTAAAATTATTGTAAAAACCAAACTTTTTTGTGATAAACTTGAAAAGAAAATAATACAGCCATTTTTTTTAAATTAAATATCCATATTCTATTAATATGAAAAGCATTTTAATTATTAATTTTGACTAAGATACACAAATACATGAAACAAATAAAATGTAAAATATGATTAAGAAATAATAAAAAGAAACATAACTGTATATGTCTATGGAAATAAATTGCTGTATACAAAAACCATGTGGCACTGTTTCTTAATAATTCATGTATGAAAGGGTTAAATAATCAGTTTTCTGAATTAATTAGATCATTTTAATTAAATAAAAGAATTAAAAAGTTTGTTTTTCTGAATTAACAAGATAATAAGTACTATAGGATAGTCATTATGCATTCTAGAAATCTTTGCATACTCAACAAATGAGTTATCACAACTAAGGGAAACCAGTATGGAGTAGGTAAAAAGTGCTTTATGTATACTTGTGGTGAAGTATCAACAACTCAGAGGTACCAGTTCAGAAAAGTAAACTCAAGTATCGTGTTTCTTACAACTGCAACAAGTAAGGATAACTAAACCTAAATTTCCTGCAAACCAGATTTTCAACTTTTCATTTACTTCAAAGATTTGTCAGATTTACTTCATGAAAACATACACTTGGCCTAAAAGCTTTCCTTTTAACGCAATAGTAAATGAAGGACTTTTTAAATAAAAACATAATAAAAAGAGCTAATAATGCTACTTAGACATATAGCAGGTATAGTAGTAGTAGAGTAGTATCTTAATGCTAAATGCCTGCTAACTCACAATAAGTGTCACATAAATACATCAGTATGATGTAGAAATACACATCACATGCGCAATATTAGTTAAAAAAAGGTTTATTAAAATAACTGCTGATTTTGCAGATATATGAAATATATAAAGATAAAACAGAATAGGGACATATTTTTCCTAAGATTTGTTTAACAAAAAGAAACAAATGAATCAAAATGATCTTAAATGATTGTTTAATTTAACATAGACCTCCAATATCCTGTATGAACTTACAGTATCTGACCAAAGTGACTACATGTCTCACATTGCAGAACCTACTTCATTATTCCTTCTGAAGAACAGTCCTAAAAAAGTTAAAGTTGAATATATCTTAGAGTAGTCTATCCAGAGCACAGCTTGAATAGCAATGTAGATTTACTGTTCTCTGATGGCCTATGATATGAGAAGATTGGCAACACCCTACACCCTAGCCAGGGTCATACAGCAGGTTTCCAAGACAGGTTCCATTCATTCCTCCTCCAGGGTCGACTACAGCGGCCAAGTCCTCATGCATCATATTCAGAAATTGGCTACAAAAACCAGACACAAGAGGGCTGCCAGCATTGCTGCAGAGGTTAGAGAAGCAGGAAATAAGTCTCAGGGACCAGACCAGATGCTGCGTACTGCATCATGTTAGTCTGCATGGACCTGGGTCCAGAAGAATTTTTACTTCTTCTGAAGTAAAAATAAAATGAGAACAAAATACGTTAGTAGGAGCGATCAAGATTAAAGCAGATGGGGTAGGCAGACTGGAAGAAGCTAATCTTATGCTGGGTTTTAAAGGCGTGGATGGAATCAGTGTTTCCGATGGAAGGTGGAAGTGAGTTCCAGAGGTGGGGGGCACAGCTGCTGAAGGCTCTGGTCCCCATGTTACTGAGAGGGAGGGAGGGCACAGTCAGGTGGATGGAGGAGGGGGATTTGATCGTCTGGGATGGAGTAGCGATATGGATGAGATCCGAGAGAAACAGGGGGGCGAGGTTGAAGATGGCCTTATAGGTGTACCAATTTGAACTGGATGCCATATGTAACCAGGAGCCAGTGGAGATGCTGGAGTATGGTTGTGATGTGGTGCAATAAGAGGGTCTTGGTTATTATGCGGGCAGCTGAGTTCTGAACTGGTTCAAGTTTATGGAGGGATTTTTTGGGAAGGCCATGGAGGAGGGAGTTACAGTAGTCCAAGAGGGAGGTGACAAGGATGGCAGCTGTGGAGGGGGTGAGTGAGGGGCGGAGGCGATTTATATTTCGTAAATAGAAATATGCTCTCCGGGTGATGTTACTGATGTGGGGCTGAAGCGATGACACTTGACCTGCAGGGAGGGGGTGATTGTGGAGTTATCGGTTGTGAGGGAAAAACTGTCAGCTTTGGATAATGAAGATTTGGTTCCGATAAGGTGGAATTCAGTTTTATTTTTGTTTAATTTCATGAAGTTTGCAGTGAAACTGGATTTTATTTCAGTGGATGAGGATGGTGACAAGTCTTGAGTCAGCTGCCATTAGGAGGTCATTAGTGATTCTTATGAGGGCGGTCTCAGTGCTGTGATGCGGGCGGAAGCTGGACTGGAAAGGTTAATGAAGATAGTTTTGGGTCAGATGGATCTGGAGTTGAGTAGCAACTATCTTTTTTTAGGATTTTGGAGAGAAATGGGAGATTGGAGATGGGACAGAGATTGTCAAAATTGTTGGGAAATGAGCCAGGTTTTTTCAGTAATGGTGTGATGGCTGCTGTTTAAAAGAGAGATGGGACGATACCAGTGGTGACTGATGACTGGAGGATGGGTGTTATGAGGGGAAGCAAGGAGAGGTGGCAGGATTTAACCAGAGATATGGGGAAAGGGCCAAGTTATGTGGTTACACGTATGGATAAGATCAGAGATTTCGGAAGTGCTAGGAAGATGAAAGCTTGTAATGTGGAGACCATTAAATGGCAGGTCGGCAGCAAATAATGTGGTCAGATTAGATGGGAATGATTGATGAATACTGCTGATTTTCTTCTCTGAAGAACTGTAGCATAGAATTGCTGGTGTCTGTTGAAGTGTGTGGTGTGGCAGAGCGTTGGGTGGCTGGAGGGTTTTTTTGAGTAGTGAATAGAGTAATTTTGTGTTTGATGCACTAAGTTCAGAGTAGTGGTGAGATTTGGATTGAGCTATTTTATCCTTCTTTTGTAGTGTGTGGGTTTCGTACATGCCCTTGTGTATAGTGAAACCAGTTTTATTGTAAAGTCGCTCGAGTTTTGAGGCCTTTGGCTTCCATAATCCCGAGTTCAGGGGTAAACTAGGGGGCAGGTGAGAAGGAGACAGAGCGTGTTGTAATCGGAGCTAGGGTGTTGAGAATATTGTTTAAATGATTATTGTAATGTGTGACGAGGTCATCAGGATTGGACACGTCATGGGGGAGCGGGACGCTGGCAATATGGTGGTTGGGGTATCTGGGTCAATGTTCTTTATCGGCCAATGGGAGATGAGCCGGGGTGTCTTGGCTATGAAGAGCTGGAGTTCAGTGTGGTCTCCTGCACCCACCCAGATGCCACTTGGCATCTCCACCACTCCACCTCCCGGGGACGTGGTCCAGGCGTCACCGGGAACACAAAGAGACGTAGTCGCTCTGTCATTTGGTGCGTATTTATTGTGACGGATGCTCCTATAAAGTGTTTGTGCCACAAACCGATCTGCACGTGAAGCTATTTACATTTGTACAATTTCCAATAATTACCATAGGCTACTACTCGCTGACCACCATTCAGCTTTCTCACAACCCACAGCCATCCCTCAAGACTGCACTCCCTTATATATCTAAAGCTCCTCCCCATGGCCATTTCTACACCAGGTGCGTTAATTCCTTTCCTGAATTGCATCTGGAACAAACACACCCATCACTTCATTGATATTACATAACCACAAAAACATTAACATACAACACACAAATATCCCACGCATCCCACATCTGACAACCACAGCCTATCAGGTGTGGACCCCCAACAGTCTGTAGACCAGCGATGCATTCAGGGCAGGAGTGACATGGCCGCACTGTCACAGTAAGAGAACGGATACTGAGGATGGTATGACCAGGAGCAACATTAGCTGGCCTAGCTAGGCTGGCTAATGTGTGACTGTTGGCTCCTCACGTGGAATTTCTGTTCCTGTGAGGGCGGTGGAGAAAGTTTCTGCGGTGGGTGGGAAAGGCGATGTTGGGGTGGAGTGGCAGCGGCAGGGGTGGAAATGATAGGTGGTGCCAGTGGAGTTTGAGAAGCTCATTGGCTGCATATTGGTGCAAACCTGTCGCTGGAGAGGATGGAGATTATAGAAAAGTCCATGTTAAATCAGCCAGAGCAAACGCCGTGTACAAGGTGGGTAGGTGCTCGCACACAAACAAATACACTAACCCCAGGATAGCTTGTCAGCAGTAAAAGATGTTTACTGCTGGTAAAAGAGTTTTAATCCAGATAGCCAATTCCAGCCTTGGGTGCGGAAGATTTAGACAAATTAATCTAATATATTGCAGAATTTGTAATTAATTAATCTAATTAATCGCATTTTAATCGCAAATCTACTAAAGCAGTTGTGGGGAGTGCTGGTCCTCAAGGGCTACAGTCTTTTAGGTTTTCCATGCAACCCTGCTCCAACACACTTGAAAGAAAACCTTTTGTGAAAGAAAACTTGCCGTTCAAACGCCCTGGCAATGCCTTGATCCCCTGTGTCGCTCTCTTTACGGCGACATCCTGCTTTGGCCAGAGATACAGGATAATATCACATTTATTTGCGGCTGTTACCTTTTTGCGGATGTTGTAAAACAGCTGAAACATTTGCAGTTCTGTTATTGAGGATTTGCAGCTACGTCACAAAACCACGTGACTGTGTGTTTACGTCTCCATATTGGTAGGCAAGCTTGGTAGGCTTTAGCGTAGAGATTACTGCAAGTGTAGTGTGGAAAGCGTT
>JAVQJG010086111.1:0-13371 GCA_036024015.1 Craterocephalus amniculus | reverse complement strand
TATTAGCAAACAGTAAATTTAATTTTCATGTTTACATTTTACATGTTTAATTTATACAACTTAATTGAGATAAAAGCAATTCATATTAGTTTGTATTACTTTTTTCTTTTTATATTTTTATTTACTTATATTTTTGCTGAATCACACAAGTTTTGCATTTAACAGATCACAATCGATCTAAAACCATCACAGTTATTTAATTGCAGGTATCTGGAGCAACAAAAAAAAATCCAGTATTTCACATTTTGTTTGGAGTAACTTTGACCAAATTCATCCCACGGGCCAGATTGGACCCTTTGGCGGGCCGGTTTTGGCCCCCGGGCCTTATGTTTGACACCCCTGCTTTACAGTCAATGAGCATCTCGTTTCTGTGCTGTCGCTTTAAATCTGAACAGACATTTCACCCTTTGTTACAGTGTTTTTTTCTCGGTTCGACTCTGCCCCCTTAGCTTCTTAGCCGCTAATGATCGGCAGAGAACTTCATATAAAAATAAAAAAATTAACATGACCATATTTAGCAGAACCACAGCAAATACAGAGAAATGATAGGAAAACAGAGAATGGAGAAAACTAAACAGACAAAATATGACTAAAAAAGAATAATAAGATATATACGCGGCACTGGAAGTGAATAAATTACATTTATTCTGCACTCCTGAACGCCCGAAAAAGACAAAAACAGTTATTTAAGGGCTTAAAATAGTGGATTTAGCATGATATGTTCCCTTTAACTATTTAAGGGCCCCATGTTGGACAAGCCCTCCAGAACCCTCAGATTCTCTGATAGCTGTCTTCTACAAACTCCAAACATTATAACAAAAAACTAACGGTGAGTCTTCTTTTAGTTGTGGAAAAGTCTGCCAGTGGAGACTGAGGATGGTGGGTACCGTTTTTTAAAAACCAGCTCAAGACCCATCTTTTTAACCAGGCTTTTAATTTAGATCTATTTTTAGATTTTCTACTTATGACATTCATTTAACAAAACGTATTTATCTCTCTTACTGAATTTTAAATGCCTTTATTATATACAGTACAGTACATAGATCCTGACAGGGCCTGGCACTCGTTCACACTAGGGCTCTACATCACTTCTTTCATTTCTGACCCCCTCCACCCATTTATATTTTATTTTTCCAAATTTATTCTTCTTCCCTTAATTCTTCATTTAAAAATGTATGTATTTTCTCTGCAACCTTAATTTTTTTGTACAACTATGCAACGGTGGGTGGGTGGGAAAGTGGTTGGGGCCCATAATGGTGTTTTATTTCATTTTTCTTCTGATGATCTTTAAAATTTACCCTGTACACTAATAAAATGTTCAAAAGATTTATAAATGAAGACAGGTTGGCCTGCGGTCAGTCTGCACGCTAGATCAGATCTCAGGCTCACCAGGTCAGCAGCGTGCTCTACGAAGACGCCGTCACTGAAGCGGAGACTGTCGATCAGAGACGGAGGGACTTCCGAGCGAAGGACGGACTGTTCAGAGGCCAGCTGCTGCAGGCGCCTGATGGGAAACGAGTCCTCGGTGCAGATATACAGAGCTCCTGGAAGAGACGTTCAATGCATTCAATGATCTGACCCAAAGATGCATTCACTGACCTGAGTGACAGTGTTTGACTCAAAGACATTGCTCCCTTCACTGACCTGCGCCCAGGCCTCCATGCACCGCTGGGTACTGCACAGACAGGCAGAACTGCAGGGCCAGCTGGGTCTTACCCGCTCCGCTCTCCCCTGATAGCTCAGTGATGCCCCCCGCAGGCAGACCCCCCCTCAGCAGCTGGTCCAGAACCGGACACCCCGCACTGACTCTGAGGTCAGTCCGGAACTTTTGATCCTCAACCTGCTGCAGCTGCAGAGCTGAGAGCACAAACTCAGTTTCAGGAGATGCAATGACGTCATACCGTCTCATCTAATGACTCACCGGCGCGGGGTAATCTCACCTGTGATTGGAGGTCGTCTCCTGCAGGCGGTGGCGGCAGCGGTGAGCAGCTGCTGGACATCAGAGCAGCTCAGACCGGTGATTCTCTGCAGCTCCGGAGCAGAAATACAAACAACCTCCTGGACAGACTTTAGCTGAGCTGGTGGATGAGACGTAGTTATTATAGCAACGTGAAGAAACAAATCCACCCATACACACGACAAAAATGTGTTGCCTTATGTCATTGCACAGCACACAGCAGTTCACCAAACTCCATGTAAAAACTGTGCGCTTTAACGCGCGTCATTCCAAAGCATTAAGGCTAAAGCAGGAAGTTTAAAGCAGCATGAAAGGGTTTAATCAGAGACCCGATCGCTCTGCTTTCAATCCAGTCAAGCCGATGTCACAATTACCAAGCAAGATTTTAGAAAACATGCAATAATGGAGCTCAAAATTAACCAATACGAGGTCCAACAGT
Source organism: Craterocephalus amniculus (assembly GCA_036024015.1). Classification (NCBI taxonomy): domain Eukaryota; kingdom Metazoa; phylum Chordata; class Actinopteri; order Atheriniformes; family Atherinidae; genus Craterocephalus; species Craterocephalus amniculus. Next base: position 10,975 of record JAVQJG010086111.1, on the reverse strand, counting down.
GAAGTTTCATATTTGTGAGCGGAGTCTGGTGCAGAGGCGGTTACCTCTCCGTACTGCGGCTTTGATGCTCGGACTGAGCTCCAGCTGCTCACACTTCATCTCCCCGCTGAGCGCGTGAAACCTGCCGGTTCTGGCTCCGTTTTTTCACACATTTACTCCTTACCGATTTGCTTGTTTACATCTGTGAGAAGTTTCACGCTCCCAAAAAATACCCGCCTCGGCGCGTGACGTTTACAGGCGGCGATGGTCTGAACCATTCAAGCGGTTTTTTTGGGGGGGGGGCTAACACGACCGGTACCAAAGAACTTTAAAAAAATGTTTGTATCGTGTCTCTGTACTGAGTGAAAAGGGATTTTAAGTAAGTATTTATTAAATAAAAAACATGTTTGTATGTTTCGCTCCTCGTGCTGAATGTGAAACTTCTGCTTCACAGACACGGCGCCCCTCCATCTACACACGCAGCTCTTACGTCACAGCAGTGCGCCACCGGAGGAAAAACAAACTGATCACAATCCCGTATGAGATCAATTCATATCTGTAGATAATCAATGAACGGTTCCGCTCCAACACCGGATTCTGAATAAAACATGAAGCCGAAGGTTCACGCGCGCCTTTCGAGGTTCTAACTTCCGGCCCGGAATCATCTTCTGGCTGGTTCTGTTGCAGGTTTCCCACGCTGCTGGTTCCGTCGACGGTAAGTCCAGTTGCTGGTTCAGACTCAGCAGAACCTCAATTTTAATGTTCTGCAAGTAAACCTTAAAGAGACGCAGGTAAGAGTCTGTGAAGTTGCAGGTTCGACTCCCTGGACCCTCCGCTTCCACAGATCCTGATGGGTCACAGGTTTTGGTGCAACACCGGTTCCGGGAAGGTGTTCAGTACCCAGTGGCGTGTCTAGAAATTTTTTCACAGGGGGGCAAGGCAGGGGCACATCCTCAGAAAAGGGTGGCACCTATGAATAAGACCTTTTTTTTCCAGAAAAGAACTTAGATTCTAGGTTATTATGAACTAAAGTAGTCATCTAACGTAAAAACTAAACGTAAAACAAAACTTAGAAAAGTAAATAGCTAGTAATTTTTTAAAATGTATTAAAGTTTACTTAGAATGATGCTTTTAGTCAATTCTGCACTATCATATAGTTCAATGATCATTAAAAACTTAACAAATCACAGTTTTTATCATTTGGCCCATCATGTCAAGCACAATTATCAAAATCTGCTCATGGCAGACAATTCATTCTGTTTTAATATGCTGGACTTTGACACCTCTGATTTAAAACATGTTTATCATGTGCTTCATTCGCTTGTAATTGGATATCTAAGGTTTACTGTGTAACAGTGAGTTTACACTGAATATTTGATCATTTTTTCTTGGGTCGGCACTTGAGGGACCAATCATGCCAGGCCCCCCCTCTAGAAACGCCCCTGTCAGTACCGGTTCTGGCCACCCAGTCCCCTCAGGTCCGACAGCTTTGTTCCGTTTTTCTCCTCATCTTCAGGTGTGCTGACCTTGGACCCGCATCATGAGCACCCGCGTGTGCAAGACCTGCGGGGGTTCGGACATCGATGTGGACCAGGCTCGGGGCAGCGCCGTCTGCACGGGCTGCGGTTCGGTTCTTGAGGACAACATCATCGTCTCTGAAGTCCAGTTTGTGGAGGGAAGCGGGGGCGTTTCGTCCGCGGTGGGACAGTTCGTCTCCGCCGATGGTGAGAAACATCTGGGAACCAGCAGGCTCTGGTTTCAGACAGTGTCTGTGTCGGGATTTAAATATAAACCTCCTGCAGATTTAAAGTTTCTGTTCACGAGACAAACTGAAGAAAAATGTATATATATGGATCAGAAAGTTCAATCAGAAAACACTTTATTGAATCAGAGTTTGCAGATTATGTTCAGCTGATCCGTTTACCTGCAAGGACAAAAACATGGTATAAAGAACTACAGATAAAAAGTTAATATTCAGCGTTTGGCGTGAAAACACACCTAAAGACAATTACAAGTGATTTGATTTTCTCAACTTTTGAATAATGTTCATATTTATTGCACAGCATGCAGTTCTAAAATGGAAAAAAATGTTATTATTCAACAAATGATCCTAAAAAAATACACATTTTAACAACGAGACTGATATTTTAATGGTATACCAACTGTAGGCTTGTGTAAAATTAAAATGTAATTACTGCTACATTATTGTCCTTGATGTCAGTTTAGCGTCAAATTTTTGGATTTTCTATAAATTTTACCCAAATGTTCTAAACTATTTTTGCTACACAAAAAGGAGCACATCTGGGACAGCATAAGTTTAGAAATTACACAAAATCATGCGTTACTGCAATGTAACCTCATTCCAGATGCAACTAGTGGAACAGACTTAGCTGGGAAATGTTTTAGTTCTTGTTCGTATGACAAGGATTTCTTTTACCAAAAGATTTACGTATATAAAAGCGATTCTAGTGACATGTTCCAAGGTTAACAGAATGGACAGGTTATTTTCTAAGAGCTGATTGGTCAGAACAGGAGGCCGTGCTTTTATTTCTTATTCAGAACTTAACTGAAACATCGGGTTAATCCAGAAGTTAGAGAAAAATCCAGCTTCATAGTGCAGATCTGATTTTATTCATCCTTTATTTTCTGAGATCTGATTGGTCAGAACAAGTGAGGTTTTCAGTATCGTTCGGTAATACCTGCCAAGAAGTCCAACACTGCTACCTAGAATTTCAAGGCAAACCTGACGTTACCTCAGCAAGACTGAATTTAGTAGCTGCATGGAATCTGGACCAGGAACAGACGCAATAACCAGCATTGTTTGAGTTCATAAAGCAGACAAATGGGATGTGTTCAGTCTGGAATAAGAAACTAGTTTTCTGAGGAAAACTGTTGTAAGACTGAAATACTCAGTCTAAAAAAAGGTAAAGCTGCAGGAGTCTGACAAAAAAAAAAAACACTTGGATGTACTCTAGTTAAAATTTGAATGAAATATATTTTAGGCAACACCATTAATCAGAATCTATTCATCACTTATGACTTCCAGCCAGTTAAGACCACCAGGGTGATGCACCCCAGGTCACCTAACCAAGACCCATCTCAGCTCCACAATAAAGAACCCAGAAAACATGAATGTGGTGCCGTTTCACAAACTTCTTAAACTGCTGAATGAGGATCTGGTTTGTGTGTCTGTACCTCTGACGATGCCCTGGTTAACACTGGCTCCTTGTTGACTGGCCTCACGACAATCCACCTTACTTTGGACATTCATGTCTGATCCGTCAGAACCATCAGGATCCGTTTTTTGAGGGAACCCGGTTCTTTCAGCCGTGGGGTTCTGGATCCTGGTTTTTGTTGGGCTGTGGTCCACATGGGGCACATATCTATCATCCAAACTGGTGGCTCCTGCTTTGGAGACAGATTCTGGGTACTGCCAGACTGTGGACTGGTTTTGAATCTGGTGTTTCACCGAAAGATTTACAGGTCTGACTCTGATGTGGGACGCTCCTGAAAAGAAAGAAATCACTTTAAAAACATACACAAGAACCAAACAGAACCTTGGGTTGATGACCACTTCCTACCTGCCACTGGACGGACAACTCTCCAGGAAGAAACTGATTCCTTTTTTCCATTTCCTGACTCAGCCAGTGGCTGGACTGGCTGCTGAATTTCCCTGGTATCAGACGGGAACGCCAACTTCTGCTGTGTTGGCGGCTCCGGGAATGTCATTTTCTGCTCCGTCTGTGCCATGTGGGTCCCGGGTGCGAGCGCCAACTTCTCTTGCACCGTCCACTTCTGCTGTGTCTGTGCCACCCGGGTATCAGACGGGAACGCCAACTTCTGCTGTGTTGGCGTCTCCGGAAATGTCAGTTTCTGCTCCATCTGTTCGACCCGGGTCTCAGAAGGGAACGCCAACTTCTGCTGTGTTGGCGTCTCCGGAAATGTCAGTTTCTGCTCCGTCTGTTCGACCCGGGTCTCAGAAGGGAACGCCAACTTCTGCTGTGTTGGCGGCTCCGGGAATGTCAGTTTCTGCTCCGTCTGTGCCATGTGGGTCCCGGGTGCGAGCGCCAACTTCTCTTGCACCGTCCACTTCTGCTGCGTCTGTGCCACCCGGGTCTCAGATGGGAACACCAGCTTCTGCTGTGGCACTGCCTGGATTGGCGACGGCTCGTTGATCGAAGCAGACTGACCTGGTTCAACGTGGAGTCTGTGAACACCCTGTTCTTGTGCTGATGGTAAAACTTGGCCAGTGGTTGGATCAGTGGCATACTGGGAACTCTGAAAGGTTGACTGTTGGACAACAGGCTTCTGGTTGAGATGCAGCCCAGCGGACACAAATTTGCTGGGAGGTTTCACTCTGACATTTTGTACTTTGGACTGGACATTCCTCCTTCCCACTGGCAAGTTCCTGTCTGGGTTTTGAAGCTCAGTGGTCAGTCTGTTGTTCAGAGACTCCTGCAGGAATTCAGACCAGTTTGGGACAGTGGTTTTGGATGTTTGTTTGCCATTAGTTGGTTGTAGGTTAAGCTGGGGGGTTTGGGGTGGCTTATACACATTTTGACCCTGGTAGCCCGGCCTCTCCACCTCACTAGACAGTTTCCCACCACCCACCAACAACCCATAAAGGTTAGACACTGGCTTGTTATCTTGGAGCTGGTTCAACTCAGGCATGTTAAAAGGGTCAACTTGAAGTCTCTGCAGATCTGGATTCTGCTGAACTATTTTGTTTTGACCAGAAACTGACTGTTCCCATGTCGGGCCAGAGTACCAGACACCTTCAGTTAAGCTGTTCAGACTCTCCAGTGTCTGACCCAAGCTGCCCGATTGTTTAACAGGTGGAGGATCAAGAATGCTGCTGGATATTGCTCCGGTTTGGTATTCCTCTCTCAGTCTTGATGTTTCACTGCGTTCTACAGAGTTCTGGCTCGCTGTGTTGAGATGCACCCACTGCATTGCACTGCCAGGCAACCTGGAAAACCTGGAGAGTTAGAAACACCAAACTTTGTTCGATTTTCTACTACATGATAAGATTAAACCTACTGAGGAAAATGCTGGGCTGGAGTTCCAGAAGAAATGTCCTGGTTTGGAAGGGTTTGTGGTGGAAACAGGTTGTTGCTCGCTCCTGGTACTGTAAAGTGACTTAGTTCTGGTTTGGGTTGATGCACTGGTCCCCCAGCAGGTTGTGGGTCATGTTTAGTTGGGGTATTGAGATTATTCTCAGAACCCTGAAGTGGACACTTGTTCACTGAATCTGTTTAAAAGGACAAATGATTCAGCACTGTTTACAGAAACCAGAGTGGACAATTGTTTAAAACTCACCCTTCTTGCTCTCAAACACTTTGACCGAGCCAAATCCAGGAGCTGAGGTGAATTTCCGGTCCACAGATACTCTGTTGACTGCACCGAGAGGATAGAAGCACCTCACCGTCACCCTGTAGGAATCAGAGTGTTGGACAGCATTTTTTCCAGATTGTCAAAAAGTCCAGATTTCCTTACTTGAACTGAGATTCTCTGGAGATGAAGTTTGGTCCGTCTGCAATTAGCAGTCTGTCATGGAGGATCTCGTTCTCATAAACCATGTACCAATCCCCAGCCTGTTGATAATGGCAAGTTTACAAAAGGTATTTCATCTTCTTCTGCCTCTGGGTTCATACAGGGCTTCCCGAACATGGATTTATGAGTCTTACCATAGCTCTCGTCCCACAGGAGTCCAACTTGAACTCAAACAAGACTCTTGATCTGTCAGTCTGCTTGGGTCTACAGCTGCGGTCAAGTAGACTCGTTCTTTCTGGCTTCACCATGGGCCAGGTGACGGTTGGCGTCGTCACTACCGTCATAGTCCCATCGCTGGAACAAACTACAATCCCATGACTAAACATCAGATGCGTGACTGGTTGAGGTCAGATGTTTAAACAAGTTGGAGATGGAAGCTAGGTACCTATCATGTCCTGGGTATGGAAGAGGCAGCGTTTGGAGGTGGATGCTTGGACTTCCAGAGTTTTGGAGTCTCTTAAAAGCAGCTTAAATGTGGCATAGAAGTTTGAAAGGTTGATTTCCTGGAAAATATAAATCAGTCAATTAGGTTCCAATTGATCTGGACTTCCAGCATCTACAGATCAGCAATGCGTCATCCAGAACTCTGTAAACTGACTCAAAAAATACAACAGAACTTGGATGGCCATCTTATATCTTAGAGCCAGTGTGAATGCATCTTAAGTGACATTTGATTTTATATATTCAAACATTTCCATGGAGAAGGGCATCCATTAACATCTGAATGAAGTACCCAGGATGCTTCCAACCAAATGGACCCATATTTTGTATAAGTTTCTTACTTCATACGTGTACCCAACGGAGAAAACTGGGACCTCCAGGATGGTTCTGTGACTGTCGTTGTGGAGCCGGTACCCTCTTTGATCAACCAGCTGCGAGGTCAGAGGTTCCTGATCAATGCCCGCTTCCCACAGACTCCGAGACTGTCTGACCACGCTGAAGGAGATTCCTCCATCCAAACACTTTGCTGTGATCTCTGGAGGAACTTCATTTGAACAGAACCATCACAGTTTAGACAGTTTGGACCAGTTCTTAGTCCAGAACAGAACTATACTCACATGCATTAAGCACTTGTGCTGTGACGACTGTGTGATGGTAGTAGGACTGTTTCTGGGGCATGATGGTTAAAGTGAAGTTGGTATCTATGTAGTACCGTAGTACACCTCCACCTACATTCTGTTGGAGACAAAATACTTTCAACAAGTTCTAGGACTGAAAACCATGTTCAAGCTGGTTGACCTAGATCCTGAATACTTAACATTCTCACCATCCAGCGCACAGCGGCGTGACTGAAGGGCAGCTGCAGCTCATAGGCCCGACTACCATTGCCGTAGACAATCGGACCGATGCTGAGGCCTTGATTCGGCTTATCCAACATCAGAAGCTGCTTTCCGTTGATCCAGACTTCCTCCAAGATTACATCACCTGGAATGTTTCCCAGGTAGACACGAAATACCTGGTCGTCACTGATCGTCTCTGCAGGAGATAACAGACATGACCCATTACTGGCTGGATTGTAGGGATACTTTGACCCAACAGGTCTTTGCTGGTCTGGAAAGCCTTACGGTTGAGGCTGAAGGGTTGGCGACAGATCAGTGGCGTCTCAAGAACTTTCATCATCCGAAGTTTGGTGTCGACGCTGCTGCCGTCCTCGTAGATCAGAGAGAAGACGTGTTCGTACAGCAGGAGGATCGTATACATCTCCTTGTACATGTTGTCGATCACCACACTCTAAAGAATAAACCATCAGATCTGTATGCGATCAGAGGAGAAGGATCCGATTGGTTGTTCCTATGACTTACCTTCCTGGAGCCACCTTCTGCCCCAAAAGGAACTCCAATCTTCACCAGTGCTCCCTGTTGAACCAGACTGAATCCTCTGGAAGTGGCGGTGGTTGCATCCAGCAGCACCCCATCCAGCCCCAGACTGAAGCTCTGACTGTCAAATTCTGCTCCCTCCCCGACCAGAGGTGGTAAAACCTGCGGGATCTCCCACAGCAGCCGGGCACCATCGTAAGATCCTGAACCTGAACGAACAAACCCATCCTGAGCCAACCTTCAGACCGTCTTTGGTCTCCTGTAAAAGGTGTCTCAGAGGAGACAACTTACTGACTGGGCAGGCCATGGACATGTCCATCATCACCACCACCAGCTTCTGCTTGAAGAACAAAGATACCTGGATGGTCTCAACAGAGACGCCATCCACCTGCCAAACATATACAAACCACTTTAAAGAGCCAAGGAGACCACCGATTGGTCGGCGTCATGGCTACCCACCATCGTGACCTCAGCATGCAGCTGTTTGTATGAAGATCGAAGCACCACCCTCTTGGCGGTGGCTGTCAGGCTGTAGCCCGACCTCTGAGCTTCAAGGACGGACATGGAGGACGCCTGTCCATCACTCTTCAGGAACATCAGCTTCCAGGTTAGACTGGCCTTCCTCTGAGCCTGAGCAGAACCAGACCTCAGCTCAGAAATTAAATTAACCACAGAAATTATCCAAAGCTCTAAAAAGGGGATAGTGGCCACATTTACACAAGTTTTAATTCCCGTTTAAACAGATGAAAAATGAGCATGTAAAAGCTTAATTCCTGATGCAAATATTAGAATGAAACTTCCTCTCATCCTCTTTCATGTAAACCTTTATTCTGCTTTAAGATAATCCACATCAAGCCAAAATGCTTCTCATTACAACTTTTTCTCATGTTGATGAAAAGAAACGAAGCAGGAAGGAGAGTTTTTAATTTCCGGTAGACAGACGTATGTACGGTACGTCACTTCCACCATCCAACAAATCAGAGCCCTTACCAACCCCTGGATTTAAAGCAGAATTAAGAACATTTGTTTTCCAAGTAAACCTTAATTCTGAATTAATATTTCCACATAAACCCGAATGATAAGATTTTAATTCAGAATTATTTAATTGCTGCAACCTTGTACAGGGGGACTCAGCGAAAATAAAATGATAAATAAAAGGTGTAATTTACCTGAAAGATGGCCTCCTGCCACACCTGTCCGGCCTCCCCCCTCTGACCTCCACACCTGGACTCTCTGTTGACGTTCACCTGCCGACACAACAGCCGATCTTAACCCGGGTCAGCTGACCGCGGCGGACAGGTGGACTACGGTCGAGGGCGCTCTGACCTCCATGTAGTTCTCCTCACATGTGATCTCTCTGTGGGTCCAGCCGAGGCCCGAACACTCGGCCGAAACGGAGCGGCTGGTCCACCTGCCGCCGTCGCTCACCATCACGTTGAAGCCGAAGGTGAAAACCTCGTCATTCTGGAAGGAAATGAAACCGTTAGTATAGCCGGACCGTATGCAGTACTGGATCAGGAGGTTACCTGGTTGTGGGTGAAGCAGGCGTAGTACGAAGCCCTGAAGGTGGTGAAGCCGTCTGAGCCGGGCGAGCTGATGGTGTAGCCGCAGCGCGAGGCCAACTGCTCGCTGATGGAGTGGACCTCACCTCCATCTGCAGGAGGTTACAGGTGAGACGCTTCCCAGTCGCTTCGTTTCAGAGGAAAAGAAGAAACTGACCGACGGCTTCGAAGCGAGGCGTCTGTGCCGAGGCCACGCGGATCCACAGGTAACGGTCCCGACACTCATACTGAACACCTGCGGAGACAGGAATCCCCCGAGTGGGTCACCTGAGGGTCAAAGGTCAGCCGGCAGTGAGCCTGAATAAAAAGGAACTACCTTCCAGCTGGCCTCCTGGTTTCCCTTCGGTCAACCCACAGCAGCTCAGGACCAGCCTGGAAAATAAAGACATGGAGGGTCCACCTGGCCAGGTGAGATCAAGTCTACCTGCCCAAGTGAAATCCCATCTACCTGCCCAGGTGAAATGTTTGCCCAGGTGAAACCTAGCCCACCTCTTCAGATGAGACACCTCATACCTGCCCATGTAAAGCTTTGTTTACCTGCTCAGGTGAGATGCCTTCCACCTGCCCAGGTGAAACATTTGACCAGGTGAGATCCAGTCTACTTGTCCAGGTGAAGCACCTTCCACCTGCCCAAGTGAGACCCCAATTACCTGCCCAGGTGAGACCCCATCTTCTTGCTCAGATGAAACCTGGTCTACCTGGCCCAGTGAGACACCTACCACCACCTCACCTGTCCAGGTGAGATCAAATCTGCTTGCCCAAGTGAAACCCAATCTACCTGCCCAGGTGAAATGTTTGCCCAGGTAAAACCTAGTCCACCTGCTCAGATGAGACGCCTTATACCTGCCCAGGTGAGATCAAATCTGCCTGCCCAAGTGAGATCAAGTCTACCTGCCCAGGTGAAATGTTTTCCCAGGTGATCTAGTCCACCTCTTCAGATGAGACACCTTATACCTGCCCAGGTGAGGTTTTGTTTACCTGCTCAGGTGAAACATTTGACCAGGTGATATCCAGTCTACTTGTCCAGGTGAAGCACCTTCCACCTGCCCAATCTACTTGCTCAGATGAAACCTGGTCTACCTGGCCCAGTGAGACCGCTACCACCACCTCACCTGTCCAGGTGAGATCAAGTCTGCCTGCCCAAGTGAAACCCCCATCTACATGCCCATGTGAAATGTTTGCCCAGGTGAAACCTGGTCCACCTGCTGAGCATGGCCCTCTACCTGCCCAGGTGAGACCTTGCCTACCTGTCCTGTTGGCAGTGTGGTGAAACTCACCCACAAAGGAAGACAGCAGCGTTCATGCTGAAGCGACACACGGCTGGATGTGTCTCGGTCTCTGTGGAGGGAAAGCTTGGCTCCTGCAGCAGCTGCGCTAATCACCTGGTTGTCAGGGTAACCGTGGAGACGTCCCAGGTGAGGCTGATTGGGTCTGATTGCAGCTCAGACTAAACCAGAGCCGGAGGAGGGGAGGAACTAAAATGCAAGTGAAGCCTGATCTGTTTTTTTTTCTGTCCAGTAAGCCTCACCAGTAAGAGGACATGAGCTGCTTTTGGTTTTTATTGCTCCATGCTGGTCCTCGCTCCTTCACCAGTAGGTGACAGGTACGCAGTAATTTGTTGTTTTAAGACGTTTTTACGCAAAACGAATCACAACCTTCTCCTCTGGTTACCTGTCAATCATCTGAGGTGGCACTTGGGTGGTACTCGGGTAGACCAATCAGATTTCAGAATTGACCTGGACAGTAAAACTGATTAAATACGCGGAAAACTTGGCTCCTCTGGTGGAGGATTTACACAAACAAAAAAATTTACAAAACATCTTTTTGCTAGTTTTTTTTTTCTTAATTTCAATTAAGAAAAACAACCTAGTAGCCAGACAACATTCTGGTGCTATAATGCTTGATAAGACAAATAAAAAAGATAAATAAAAATAATAATAGAAATGAAACTAAAAAATTATTTTCAAATTATTTTGCATTCATTTAAAAAAAAAAAACATTTCAAAAAATCACTTTAAAAATGTAAAATAAAAAATCCTGATATTCGATTTTTTTTCCAACAAA
>JAVQJG010086090.1:0-21879 GCA_036024015.1 Craterocephalus amniculus | reverse complement strand
AATACAGTAAACATATAAACTGATAAGTAATGCAATAAATCTATAGAATATAATAAATGTATGAATAGCTTAGCTAAAGTAAACATAAGTCTAGAGTTAATACAAATAATTACAACAGTATATAATCAAATAAGTTCATTGTAGGGTCCTCAATTCACACACAGGTGTTTCTTCATTCAGAGGAACCTTAGTAAAATTGCCAAAAATATCGCACCTTCCGTGTATGTGAACCCACAGCAATTAGTTATTAAAGGCTCATGTAAGAGAATAAAAACATTACAGTAATTTCAGGAAAAGTATGAAATACCAATAGAAGCAAGGTTTTTCATGATATATAACATTTTTCTCTCACTGACCTTTTACTGTGTTACATGCTGCAACTTTAAAGGATGTCTAATGAGACCACACCTCAACAAATCCACTTTTATCTCAAAGATAAGGGACAGTTGTGAAACATTTTGTTGCATTCTGCACTGAAAGAGCAGAATATAAGCTGTAATAAATGTCAAATAAATAGAGATTCCTCAGGCTGATCCATACTTTCAGTTGTGACCAAAACACACAGGTGACAATAACCTGTGAGATGAATGGGAAGTTCTGTCACGCATGTGATTTCAATAACTTTCAAGATATTTATGTGCCCATAGGAGCTCTCTCTTAGCCACTTAGTAAACCTTTTAGGTAAAAGCTGAAGTATATACAATATATTGTGTTGTATTGTGTACAATGAAACAGAAGTCTGATGAGTGCTGTAACTGTACACATGCAAGAAAACGTCCCTGGATACTTGGGCTCTTGTGCGCCCTCTGATGGGTTTTTTTCCCCCCTAGTTTTGGACTCTGACCTCTAGGTGGTTAGTTAAAGCCTTAATAAACAACTTTTACTAATTAAACATTAAGTAAAACTGTCCAATTTCAGCTATTTTCACTATTTTTTATACATTGGTCAAAGCAGCCTAAAGGCAACATTTTCTACTGTTAAGTGTGCTACCTGGGGAGGAACACAGCTCCAAAACTGTGATTAGGTCCTCTCTGGCTAATTAGCAGCTTGGGCCACAGTCAGCCATTTGCATCATTAAATGGAGGGATGATGCCGCAGCTGTCCTTCGTCTGTCATTCATCTGACTGCTGCCCTTTATGCCACATTTTGTGCCATAAAATTTAAAAATAGCCAAAGCTTGCTTAGCATTTATCACTCTCATTAAAGTGATAAAGGAGATGATGCACACTGCATTTTCGTTTATGCAACATCGAATTTAGGGGAGAAGAAGAAACTGTTTTTATCCTAGTAGAAATTCCCAGAGATTCCCGTAGAGAGGACCTCATTACAACAAAGCTGTGGTATTCTCAAATCATATAAGCGGGGTTGTTCATTGTTAGTTTAACTGGTCCTCCTTACTTTCTTATGCTCTCACAGATATTCACGGCAACAAGCTGCTTAATTATTTACACCCATCCATTATCTAATGAAAGTTGGGAGGACACTGACATGCATACAGCAGAAGAAATCTTATATTCCCTTCTATTGTCTTTATTTGTGAGTTTAGCTTTCTCTTGATCCCCCATTTATAGAAGGATAAAAGCATTGTGTCCTGGATTGATGACTTATTCTAGATTTTTACTTCATTGAAACTACTCAAAAAAATTCTTGAACCCCCCCCCCCAACAAACAAACAACAAAGCAGAAAGCTCAGCCCAACTTTACAAACTCTTTTGCCCACCCACATGCGCTTACAAGCCCCCGGCATCACAGAGTTATGGAGCCTTGTGCGTTCATTAGGCTTGGAGAGTGTTTGTGCACTCTGCCCTCTTGTGTGCTTAGAAATGATTTAATCTTTCTTTTTTTTTTCTTCAGTGGTGCTGCTAGATTATTTTGAAACTGCTTGGTTTCATTTCTACTTTGGGCCATCTTTCACATTCCATTAATTAAGCTGTGCACTTGTGTGTCTTTGTTTTAGGAATTTCATACAGACAGTTTGCTGCTTTTGGATACATTTCATGTCCAGTCCTTGTGCTAGTATGGGCCTCCTTTTTCCTCTTTTGGTGTTTTCTTCCAACATCCTTGTGCCTGTGATGCCTTCTTTTTTTCTTTCCTTTTACAGCTCTACCCGAGGGAGAGTGGATAGCACATGTGAACAGATCACTTCTGATTAGTGGGGGTGCTTTGGAAAGATGCCTGTAGTGTTTTTTTTTCTTTTTTAGCCAGAAACAAACAGTGGTGTGGCCTCCCCAGGGAAGACTGCCATTTTCTTTGCACAGCACAACCCCCCTCGAGAGAAGTTGTATTATCTCTTATGTGCTGTTAACTTTGGGCTTTAAAGTGTGTGCTTTGTTTTTCACATCACAAGTTGATTGTATCGTGAAGGATGGCGACAGAGCTGATTTTAAAAACAAATGCTGTAGGATTCAGCTTCATCTCGTCTCCAAATATAGTAGGAAGGTTTAATTTTGTCAGAGCTTGGCAACATAAACTCCCTGTCATTCAATTCTCACAACAAATTTACATATAAAGTGCCTGATAAGTCTGTTTGTGCATTGCCAATGTACTTTGCTTATTTTGTGTCAAAACATAAAGGCTAAAAGAAATTTGAGTTAGTTTTAATAAATTTGAATCATGTAGAATTTTGTGTGAGACGGGGCAGCACGAGACGAGGTATTGGAGGTAGGTAAATAGTGCAGGAGGTTGGGGAGCAGACGCAGGCGACTGATTTGTCTCCGTCCTGTCGGGAGGATTTACGGTGCAAGTGTGTTGAGCCATCAATCAATTGTGGCGCACTCCAAGGACAAGTTTGTCTCTTTATGCAATTTGTAAGGCTGTCCAGTCAAATTGATTCCTTAACCAGGAGCCGTCCAGCTCCCAGAGAAGAGTACACCCCCCTCACGTAAGGCACATCAAGCTCCGTGTATGCTGTAAACCAGACAATAAATGATACGACTGTTGACTGTCTATGGACAAAATCCAACTGCAGAATAAAGTGGGTGACAAAAAGACAAGATTAAAAGTGATCGCAGAAGTGATTGATTGAATGTGATTAAATGGAACAACTGAGGATTGATGCTGCAGAGTCCTTCTCTGACAAATGATTCAGGCATTATGATGTACTCAGTCTTTTGTGGTTTACATCTCCAGGAGAAAAACAGTAAATTAGATTTACAGCTGAAAATGGACATTCATGTCCAAAACTCAATAGAGTCAATGTTCACCGTGGGAAGTTATATAGAAAAGAAATTGGTCTTGATGGTTCACAAATTTGGATTGAACTGTCAAAGAGATGTTACATTGTATTCAGTTTTTGGCATGTGTGTATAGCAGAATGCAACTTTGTAAGTCTCTAAAGTTTTGCATCAATTTCTGCACATTTATAGGTTATATAATACACATTTAGAGACAAAATTAGAGACAAATAATCTCCAGAGAATTTAGTTCAAAGTCATAAAGTTTTCATATGTGTCAGCTGAAGTTATTGAACAGCGATTGGATAGATTATTGTGAAACTTGTGCAGACACTCATTGTCCAGACAGGAGAAATTGCGACTTCTGTTTCTGCAGTTGCAGGATTCCTGAAGGATTCCTATGGTTTGTCACTGAATTTCTGCAGAAAAATAACAACTTTGGTAATTTGCTGCTAATTGTGACTCTAACTAGTCCATATTATGTTGATCATTGAAGAAAACATGCCATGTGCAAAATCATTACTGAATATTGCAATGACTTGACCTATATTAACACACACTATGTTATAAGGTACTAATTTGAGCAGCTGTATTGGGGACTGCTTTCTGCTTCTGTCCCTGGGCATGCTTGTTGGTTGTTGCATGCAAAACAACAAGAAATGACAACACAACTTCAAGTCCAGTTATTTTTATGGTGTTGATACTGATGCTAGTAGACCACACACAATATTTTTAGTATATCACACAACTCTGTCATTATCTGGTCAGAATATCCTCTTGTTTTTATGGAAGTGTAATACCTCATTAGATATTTCCAAAGTGGTCTCAGCTCTACCTTATGAGCATACTAAACTGACAGCAGGCAAAAACACATTTACAGCATGAGCATATTAGGACTGAATAGTTATAAGCTACAGTAGTAATCATTGTTGCAGACATTTTCTTGTAGAAGCAACATTTCTGTGTAAATAACAGTTTTGCAGTTAAATAGATTTAAAGCTCATTTGGGTGTCTCGTCTCAATCGACTGCATTTTGAGCATTTCCCTGATGTTGCTTTTGTCTGAAACTCCTCATCGGTGTCATTTAAAGTTCAGATTGTTCAGTAGATCATAAGACATCCCCCCTCCTAAAAAATAAAAAAAAGCCCCTGAATGTTGCTTGAGGGAGCAATATGTCATCATTTCCTGCTGATCAAGCAGTCGCTCTTCTTTCACGCGGACTCTGTGGTTATTTGGGACGTTTAGCGGACATTTGGAAAGCAATTACAAAAACAGGCTGTACGCATGAATAATTGATGGCGGGAATCGTGCTCAGCTTTTCAAATTTCACGACAATCTTCTCCCTTATCTGTCGCCCCATTACCGACTCGCACATCTTGTCATGCTTCCATCATTCACAGGACATGAGATCCACTTGCATTCTTTTCTAGATGGGTACCTAATATCCTGGCTTCATGCTAAATTAATGTGTTTACATTATGAACTGGGCTTTTTTGTGCCCTGTACCCAAGGCATAACTGCACCTGCACATTTATATCCTCACAATACAAACACCTACGCTCACCCAAAGTGACTCTCTGTATGCAGTGATCACATTAATGTGGAAATAAAATGTGTTTAAAAACAGCACATAAATGAAACATAATAAATGACATGACTGAGCAAATATCTTGGCATGGATTTTAATATAGTCTTTAAATTTTAGATTAGCATTCCTTCATTTTTCTGCAGTGAAAATCAAATTCAAAGGAATGTTTGCCTTCCTTTCAGCATGCCGAAATGACTAGAAACATAAATATAGAAGCTAAATGAGTCAAAGATTATCTAATGGAGCGTGCGTTGGTGCAGTTTGTCACTAGCTTTATTGGAGTATCCGTCAATGGGTGCAGCTTTTTAACCGTTGAGATCATTTTATACTCCAAGTAACATCAGATTTGAGCCGCTGCAATGGGATTTGTCATTCATTTAAGACATAAACATTTTCAGCCACTGGTAAAGGTTTGACAGCTGGGACAAGACAGATATCATGTCCATGTAAAGACATTTGTGTGATGTCACAAACTAGCCATTTGTGACAACAAATGGCTAGAAAATATGTTTCATTTCAGTTTGATCAGTGCAAAAAAAAAACAAAAAACTTCCATCTGAGGGCTGTCTGACAAACAGCACCATGATATGTCAGCTTTGCTGCACATTTGGTGTGTGATAAGGAAAATCCAGAGGGAGGGAGATCTAATATTAACAGTGGTTTCTCTCTCAAAAGAGATCTTTTTGGTTGTGACATCCCTGCCAGTCAGCAAGATGGGGGAAAAAAATCAGTATACAAGGTATGCTGTCTTCAGTCCCGAAGCACATTTTTTGGCAACCTCCCTTACTAGTCAGTGATGCACTTTTTATTGCTATAAAACACATGTAAGCAGTCACACCTCCTGCAGATGAGGAGAATAAGGCATCGACAAGATCAAACTGGATGTTGTATAAAATATACAGGTCGGATGTAGCTGCTTCAGTTTGCCCAGGTATATTCTGGAAATCAGATTATGTTGACATTTCTCCTGTGTTTTGTTGGGCATAACCATCTTGCAACACGATTATCAGTAAAGATATAGGCTTGGGTTGTGGTTGCTTGGATCGCAAAAAAAGCTTCTTCTTTTAAATTAATCAAAGAACTGTCACTTCAAGGGTCTGTAAGAGTGAACTGTCTGTGATAAAAGCTGACAGTTGAAAAAGAGATGTGATGAAATCTTTGGTTGTTAGTCCAAAACAGAGGCCCTTCACTGCACTGCAATGCCAGTCTATGGTTGCTCTATAGTTAGAAGTCTAAGTTGAGATTGTTCTGTTTACACCTGCATTGATGTGCATATTAGTGCCAAAAGTCTACCTGGTAGATCTCACATAAAATAAATGCAGTTTGCATCATACATGTGAGTCAGCGGTGGGTAATAGGCAGGACATCAGTAAACATTTATCAATTTTTCTTTTTCAAAAATTACGCTCTCATGTAACTGTTATTATTACGTACTTACACTTTGAGTGAAATTTCTCAGCTCACCCCAAAGTCTTCTAGATTGGCGGATTTAGATGACTAATAGATACAATATGAGAGAGAATCAAACCAAATAGCTTTCAAATGATAGATTTGCTATGTTTGAGAGCTCTTTGTTGGTGTATTTGTGCTGACTGAAGACAAGTATTTAAGTTTTTACCCTCTCACCAGCTTGTATTCTGATCCATTATCTGTTAAATTAGAGATTCTTAGGGTGTTTTGCTCCCACAACCACCCTTGCAGACTATAGGATAGACGAAAGAAATGGCTATTAAATTTACAGTTTTTTTGTCACATTTTTTGCATTACATTGTCACTCTATGAAAATTAGTACAAAAATGGTAATGCTAATATAATTTTTGCAGAATTTACTTGTGAGATTTCTCCTTTGCTCACATCTTGATTCTTTTAACATAAAATCAGTTTTTTACTTTTTTTATTTTTATTTTTTTTTTTTTTTTACAAAAAATATATAATTTTCATATATATTCAGCCTTTCATGAGGAAACTTACTATGTTTTAAAGTACTTTTCTGGTCTTGTTCACTTATGAAAGCCCTTAACAGCATAGGTCACATTCACACACAATCAGAAAAAAATCCTAAAAAATCTTAATGTGAATATAAGAGTTTGCTGTCCAAGCGTTACCAATAACACTCGTTGCATCTTAAATAACTGAAAACATGAAAGAACCGTGAAAAGTATTGCTGGTTCAAGGGAGGAATAAGTGAATATTTAAATAAAGATTTCAGAGATTTCGCTATGGTGATTGGACTTTCAAAACAAACACTAATCAGTGACTTCGCCACAAGGCAAGTTTGGTATTTGGCATCCAGGAAACAGCAGGACACCATGGTGTAGGAATAATTCTTGTTTTTCTTTTTTTATTGGATTATCTGGTCATGGTTTCCTTGTGCCACTGAGGGATAATTTTGTCCTAGGTATGAGAAATACTCATGGCAGCAGTGTTAAAGTAGAGCTCACTTTTGAAAAGGGATGAAGGGTTCTGGATGGGGAGGGGGAGTGATTTTTAAGAACTGCCGTGCTCTGCAGAGTTAAAACGACCAAGACATGTTGCGCATGATTTTTTCAGTAATTGGCCTCTATGGACACATTCGATTAGTGGCTGCCCATCTAACCTACAACCCCTTTTTTTTTTTTGTACCAGCCGGTTCTAAAGTCTGCACAGCATCAGGGGAGTTCACAAGGAACAAAATGTGCATTTCATGGACTCAGCTTACCTAGATTTCAGATGCCAGTTTTCTGCACCGCTCCCTGGTGGGAAATGTATATAAAAAAAAGGTGATTTTCTATCAAAAGAAAAGCTTCGTCCAGACAGTTGGGAACATTTCAAGACTGCACACTATGTTGAAGTGTGATGTCCAACTGCTCTGCTCAGACTGGCTTTTTGTGGTTCCTGTCTAAAGCAGAAGACATCACAGCTAGTGCTGCCTCGCTTGGCTCCATTAGCAATTTGTTCTTTGTTCAGCTCTTGCTGGTTTTTTGACATTCTGCTCACCTGTGCATTTGTCAAACCAGGCATTGTGTTGCTATTGATTGGCCAAGACCTGGTCAGTCAGGAAGAGTGCGTGCCCGCCAGGTTTTCAGTGACATCACCCCTCAGAACGGAGCATTTCCCTCTGCTTTTCCTTATCGATAGTTTGGGGAGTGTATTAAGACTGCCTGATTTATTGAGACACACCAGCGCCTCTCTGTGCACCCCAAAGGCACTGGGTAACAACCCCGTCTTACTGCCTTTCCCTGCAAACAGTGTTTATTTACTCACTCTCAGGGAGGCAATGAATGCAGCTTTGACTGACAAACAATCTTATGATGCAGCCTTCATGGCGGGGCTGGATTTTTTACCCTCCCTTCCTCCCTCTTCTTTCCATCCGTCCCCTCTCCAGAATATCTCAGTCAGTTGTCAGTCCTTTTTCCCTCGCCATGGGCCCTGTTGACACAGGAATCCGTCACTTCTCACATGGGGGAGTGTGGGACATGTTGGCGGCCATTACTATTCATGAGGCAGCATGATCCACTCTGTCACCCGTTGTCAGCAAGAGGTGTCTGTCTGCACCGCTGCTCCCTTTACTCTCTTTATCAGCCAGGGGTGGCTAATGAGAAGCACCAGGTTAATACCACCACTAGAACAGCAATGGCTTTAAACCTCTAAATTCATTTAGACACTACTAATTGAAACCCATGTGAACTACACTCTGGACACCATCCATTTTCCTACAAGCTACAGCCGGAAAAGGAATGTGAAAGCACTTTTAAAGCTTTTTCCAGAATTAACTTACCTTGAACTAGATCATTCCTTTATTAATTTGCATCTTTTGCCAGCAAATACACGGGTTTATTCTAAAACTAAGCCTTGTTGGGAAATGTTAGACAACCGCAATGGAAAAAGAAATATTCAAATGACATGTGGTACCGAAAATAACCAGCTTTAGATACTCCAGCACATCCAAGGCCAATTAAAGTGAGTAAAAACAGCAGCCATGACTAAGACGAGGCAAACCTCCTGGATGTGGTAGAGTGTAAATGAAAAACTTATTCACCCTACAGTCATCAGTCATGACTTAGTCATCTTGTGCAGGAGTGTTAAATCAACATGCAGCGAACACTCCAGGCTTGTTGACTGAAACTAGGAGTCCTGGCTTTACCTCCTTCCACTTCCCTCTTGCATATTTATCCCCGCAGTTTTTGTCAGTGCTGCTGGAAATGAATATTGACAAGAGCGGGAGGACATTCTCCATCCCACTGCACGGTCAGCTCGGTTCATCCGGCACCTTGAGGCTTTTCTGTCCCTCACTGTGGATGATAGCTGAGCACAATGAGCGGCAAGTTTCCACTGCTGTCTGTTGCATCTTTATGTTGCACTGAAGGGCTGCGGCCTAATGATAAAAGATCATTCCTTCTGCATTAGATGCAGCTGTAAATATTCAAATGAGCCATCACCAGTCGATGCCGTGAGAGGTAACGGGTCCATCTTTTAGCGGCCCCTTCTTGTGTGCGACATCTGGATATATTCAGTTGATGGCATCATTGTCCCCAAAAGCGCCTGATTTGCCAGCATAAATTTCAGTAGACACGCACTCCTCCCTGCGCCTGCAGAGGCAAATGCTTATTCATTTACTCGTTTGTCATTTCAATAGTTATTTTATGGTGGCAAGGTATTAATTGAACTGCTTCTGCCGCACAACAATCCGAAGCCCAGTACATCTATTACAAAAGGGAGTGTGCCGGCAACATCCCTGAACAGGCTCACAAATCAGCCTAAGCTGAGAGGAGATCCTCACAATAATGTAACACATTCACGCTAATCTTTCATTTACAACCCGCTCCTTTCTCAAAGAAAATGTCTTAAAAGCGCGAAGTAGATGTGGCAGAAAAATGTTCTTTGTTGCTTGGAAGTTTCACTTTGTTGCCTGGTTTAGTTGTTGTTGAGCGTCATGGGGAGAAATTTCCTACAGGATAAGTTGGAGAAGATTATATTAGAGGTCATTGCCGCACATGATTTAAAACTTCAGCTTGTAGGATCAGACAACACTGAATTATATGATTGATGTGCTTTTCTATGTCTTATAAGAATCATAATAGAGGTGGTAGGTCATCTGAAATTCAGTAGATAGAAGATGATTAACAGAATGAGTTTGTGAGAGTGTGTGTGTGTGTCTCAACATAGCCAGTAGCCTTTTACATGAAGTGTACCCACACAGTGCTGTTACCAAATTGCATATAGTTGTTTTAGTGGAAAACTTTGTAGTGTTATGCTTTAATCATGACTGCAGATATTAGATATATTTTCATTAGATACAAAAATACAGGTATTATCCAGTTTACAGGTATTATTCTTAATATCTGATAACTACGTGTGTCAGTGTCAGACACTTAACTCAGGGAGAAATATGTGTTGCCTCTTTGACTAAAACCTTTTCTAATATTCACCACAATGTTCACCATCCAAGTTGCCACTTGGATTTACCGAAGCTAATAAGTACAAGCCTCCTATTGGACAATGATTGAATGGGCAGTTTTCTTTCAGCTGGCAACAAGTTATTTAACCCAACTGATGAAACAAGTTGCATCCAGAATTAACCCTGTTCCAGAGTGATGGGTGCATCAAGGTGAGCCAGTTTTGTGATCTAGGTTCAGCAAAATTATGAATGAGGTCACCTGAATACAGTATATTGAATGAGCTGCTTATTTCTTCAGTGGATTTTCTTCTTCCCTGATGGGACAGGATAAGAACACCAGGATTCATTGGTTCAAACTGTAAAACAGTGGTTCAGGGAGCATGAACTGTTCACCACAAAAAATCCAGATCTGAACCCCATTAAGAATCACTGGGATGTGCTGGAGAAGGCGCTGCTATATGTGACATTGCAGAAGCTCATCGAAACACAGCCCATGCTGCCGTCGTCAAAGAAATATCTGAGAATGTGACCTTTTTTTCTGATGGCTACTTTTTTTTGGTATGTCATCACAAACACAAGTCACTTTTCACTGCCTTCTCGCTGAACTAAAAATAATTCCAATACGATTAATCAGTCTAAGATGTGTTTGGATTATGGTTTAACAGTGATTTTGCGTTCTCATTTGCTTAATAAAGCGAGTAGAAGGGGGGGAAACAGCCAGCAGTCACTTTCTCACTTTGTGGCCTTTAATTCATCTGTTATCTTTTGAAAGACTTAATACTTCTGTGACTCAGCATCCCGTTCTCTAAAACAAACAACATGCTCCAGAGCTGATGGGGACATCCAATTTAACTGCCATCTTAATGGAATCTATAATAAGCGCAGTGGCACAATAATGGCAAAGCGCTGCATCTTCTGATAACGCAGCAAGCATCAAAACCCCTGTGATCACTAAACAAGTCCAGTTTTCTTCTGTCAGAGAAGCAAAGGACAAAATGTCCAGATGTTTTAGTTGAGATGCTGGTAAATAAAATTCCCCGTGGGCTCCTTGCAGGGGGCTGTCTTAGCCCTCCACTGGCCTCCGAACCTCATAGAGGTAATCTCTGGTCTGCAGTGCTGCGGCTTCTGTGCATTTCCTACCAAACTTCTGTAACACCCCTCCCATAACTTTAATTCCACATGTCACCTGTTCCCTTATGTCCTCATGGTGAAAGAGTCAGATCCCAGATTTTCAAAAACAGAAACTTGTGGTTCAAGATAAGGAAGAATACTTTTGTTCTATGTGAAACTCGTCCATCTCCGACAGGTGAGACAAATCTGTGTCAGTGTTTGTCAGCTGAGATGGGCAGCGCAGTTCTGTCCAGGCATACCATGACAGTGATAAAGCACATGAGTCTATGTAAACTTATTATGAGGGGCTACAGAGGCCATAGATGGCTTTATGAGGTGGAACTTCTCTGCAGCCGGAACACGTGGAAATTTACCTCCGTTCTCAGGCTCCTCGTATCTACTTAAGGTCAAAGGGGACACAAAGCACTAGGGGAACATTAAACCCAGAGTCGCCAAAGACTTTTTAAGCTAAAAAAGGTTGCTTTTACTTGATGCAGCACTTGCTTGAGCTTTGAAAAAGACATACAACAACCTGATGTAGGGCGAGCAACTTTTCTGTTCATGAATATTTAAGTAAGATTGCATCTGAGCCAGAGGATGACAGACAACTGGACACAAATCAGGTTTCATTTGTTTATTCTTTTGCATTTTTGTTAGCCACCCCCATCCTTGCTCCAGAGGTAATGATTGTGGTGGGACCGGATTAAAGGCTGTAGTCAGCTGTTTAGTGGATCTCTGCTAACAGAGATTAGCAGCAGCTGCTTGGCAACAGACTTGCTGGAAAGAAGAAGAAGGGGGGAAGAAACTACCTCAGCAGAGGGTTTCATTGTCTCAGACCACAACAACCACCTTGATGTGAAAGAATTCTGACAAGAGGAGGCAGTATGAGCATGAAGGATTGGCAAGCTTTCTTTTCTTTGAGCCACATCAAACTGTCTCAAACAGCTTGTAGTCTTTCCCCTCGCTTTCTTCTCTCTCCCCCCTCTTCTTGGGGTGTATGCATAGCGAGCTGTTGCAGATGTTGCCCGTAATGATGCAGACTGCGCACACAATCGTACAGAATGGAAGCGGAGCTAGCTGAAATTAGTAAAAATTACTTTCTCATTACGTCCCTCATTGCTCCTGTAAGTAGTCAGAGTTTCCACACGATTAGGAGAACGAGCCGTGGAGCACCAGGGCTTACCGCACACTTTCTCTCTCTCACACACAGACCCACACACACACACACTCACACACATACATACAGAAATGAGAAGAAATGGTAACTTGGGTTTGCCTTATTTCAGCCACTTCTATGGATAATCCTCACGTCACCTTTCCATCAACAAATGAGGAGATTAATTTTAATGAAAGAACTGCTACATGAAGATATGTCATGCTTCATATGTCTCCTGTAAGTTTTTTTTTTCTCACAGTTTTTTTGTGTGAAATGTTTTAACCATATAGTTGTCAAACTTTCTTAAGCCTGATGGGAGCTAATTATTACATGAGCTTCAATGAATGCACTGCGCCTATTTGTCCTTGTCAGAATACAATCAGACAATTGCTGCATTTCTCCTAAGGCCTGGGGCCACATACATTTTAATACATTTTCTGGTTGAAATTAAATATTTTGTATGACAGTGATATACACCGGACACTTCTCAGCCTTGAACAATGCCTCCAAAAATGTTTTCATGCTCAGACTTAATGAACACTTAAATTTCAACGTTTTCCATGAGGCTTCTAGCAGGTATGTGTAAGCAGATAAACAGGATGAAAATTCCGTTTGTGGACCTGTTTTACACACTGCCAAAGCTGAAAGACTTAAAAAGGTAAAGTTGGCATGACCGAGTAATGGATCGCTTGAGATGGTCCGAAACAGAAGCCTGCCAGGATCGCTTTACACAAAACTCAGGAACACAGAAAATGCAAGGCCGGCACAAAGCATTGCAACAGGAAACCCGGAAACTAGCAGTCTGTGAACCACAGAATAAACTTTTTTTGCTTCCTTTTATACGATTGATCGCCTTTTCCTTCTTTTTTTCTTTCTGTTGTGTGTTAAAAGTGTGCTGTGTAAATCTAGAATACTTACTCGGAAGGCAGGAATAATGATTGCTGCAGCAGCAGCAAAGAAAAGAAAAGAAAAGAAAAAAACAAAACTAACAGATATGTATTTGTTTATTTGTACATCCAGATGACTAAAGCTTAGCAAAGTTTATCTCATCAGCATAAATTAAACAGACATGCATACAGTCGTGGTCTCCTTATCACAATGGATATTTGGAAATATGCAGTATTATATTAGTCAAGAATGACTTCTAAATGCTTTGACACTGTTCATTTTTAGAAACCGGTTACAATATTACACCTTCAAAATTAGACTTGTTCTCCAGCCAAAAGCATGACCACAGCTATATTTAGAATGGAACCGTTTTAGCACCTATCCCTGGCTGCAGCGTCTCATACGGCGCGAGATGTGTCACACGCCCATTTCTTCCAATTGTGTGATATTTCTCTATGCTGTGCCTGATGCCGTGCAAAGCATCGCCCCAAAAATAACTTCTTCACTGGAATAGGAAGGAACTGTGTTCATGCAGTCACACACTGGGAACCCACACATTTCATCCTGAAATACTCCCGCCTTGCTTCACTGCTGGACCTTTACATAAGGGAAGTGAAGCCAGTTTTAGCAGGAGCATGAATTTCTGTGCCAGGGTCTTATGGTGTGGAGATGCTGCCAGTTGACTCCCCTCCATGTAAATGAAAAGGTTTATTTTCCCCTTAATTCTTTTGGCCTTGGTCATAAGGTTGAGTTAGATGAACTGGAGCTATAAATGCTGTTTCCACTGAGAATAAAGTTCGCAGATTGTATCTGCCAAATCTACACATGTTGGACCATTTAAATAAAGTGTTATAGCAGCTCTGAGTTCTACAGTTTTGCTAATTTAATCACGATGAATACATTTATAACTAACTAGAACAGTACGTACATCTCTGGACGCTTTCATTACTTTCTGAACTTCTAAACATTGGGTACAAAAACATTAAAGACCTTTATATTTGGAAAGTAAACCTAATTAAAGGTCTATTGGCTTTGGTTCAAGTAGGGTTTGTTGCTTCATTCCTTTTTCCATAAATACAATGCGTATCTATTTAATAGCCGTCCAGGTCATTTGAAACGGCAATAAAAAGAAAAAAAAAACTTTATCTTTAGGTGCACCAAGAGAGCAGAAGTAGAAAGTTCCCAGCAATATAAAAGGAAAAAAAGGATCAAATCTTCATAGGAAAAGAACGAGGGTGCTTTTGGTGTGTCTCAGTGCAGGGTACAAAGAAATGGAGACAGCCTGTCAGAGTCACAGGAGCTTAGGTTAAGCTTTTATTTATCAGTGTTTTAAATTATGGCTGAAGGCGCATATCTTCATATTTGATCATATTCTCATTTCTTAGTTTGATCAAGTTTTACTTGTGGGTTGATTTTCATGAGCCTATAGAATATAAATGGACTATTGACTGTGACAAAACCTTAGAACTCATTATTCAGTACAACTTTATTTGTATAATGGCAATTCATAACGTTTGTTGAAACATATAGTAAATAAATAGTACTGTGCGAAAGTCTTGAGCCCACCCCTTCTTTCTTATAATATTCATACCGGAAAATGTGGGTCTTTTCTAGGTTTCTTGTTATATGTAGACACATGACTCTCATGATGTAGGTGCCTTTAAATAGATTGTCCCAGAAGTAGGAATATAAATGAAAGTGCAGGGCTAGAACAATGAACACAATGCCTGGGTTTGCACATTTCCACACACTGTGTGAAGGACGAGTTCCGTGGCCCATTGATGTCCATTTGTCTGTGCAGAGGGAGTGATTATGGCAGGTCAACCAATGTGGAGGCTGTGCAGTTCCTCCAGTAAGCCAACAGCTTGTTTTCCCTTGATGGTGAAGCTGTGTGTAGGTCAAATGCAGATTGCCTGAATGGTTGGCTTAAACTAGAAAGGGAAGAACAGCAGAGTTCAACACAACAGTGCATGCCTTTTTTTTATTAAAAAAACGATTGGCTTTGATGCACCAGGCCTGCCAGTAACGGCGCTAAACAATGTCAAGCTTTTATGTTCAGCTCTGCGTTTCACACTACGACAAAGAAGTTCTTGTTTTCCAATTCTGCAGGAGTTCCAAAAGCTAAAGAATCAACAAAGGCACAGACATAACAGAGATGCATACATTTCAGGTCATAGCCCACAAGTGACAGCTTTAGCAGGCAGACATACATCAAGAAAAGCTCTGTGTAGCATCAATTCATGCTGAAACCTTGGTTGAGAGTAACAGTTGGTGTAACAGGTGACAAACTAATTCAACATGTCTGACTACCTTTTATGGAAACTATTAGGAAGGCTGCAACAACTGACTTTGTTATATTGTACCATGAATTTTTTTACTTCCATTTCATTCAGTTTGACTTTTAGTTAATACATCTTTGAATTGCTTATAGTCTGTTAAAAGCTGAAACTGCAAATGCAACAATGATGATGATAAATAGAATTAAATTGTAGTCTAAATTGCCATGTGGTGGAAATGCTATATAAAGGCAGCCTGACTCTAAATCTATTACATACAAATGGAAAAAACAAGAGCTACTTAAGACTATAGACATCAACACAATAACTACTGTATAATGTATGCTGAATATAAGTGCCTAGTTGCTCTGTTATTCATAGCCTGTTGTCTTAGCCTCTATTTTCTGTTTCTAAAAGAGAGTTGGCTCCTCTGTATTCCCCCATCACATTTGTTTTCATAAAGAAAGCCAAAGCTGTTAATCTTGGTGGGGCTGCAGGGGCCTGCCAAGACGTGGTCTCAAACAGACCTAGGAACAGCCATCGGGCCTATGCTTTGGCAGCTGGCTTCAAACGGTGACCAACAAATGATGGCCATGTTTTTAATTTCCAATCGTCTTTCATTCTAGTCACTGTGGGGATATGGCAGAACAACTGGTGATTTAAGACCTACTTTGATTACTTATTTTCTTCCCAAGCATTCATTATATTCACTCAGCCGCGCCTAATTAATTTGTTAGAAGTCAGATATGTTTCTTTTTTCTTTTTGTAATTAATGCACCTCCAAAATTGTAGTTTTTTTCCTTTTTGAATTGTTCTTTGTGGATAGATATGCTTCAGTACCCATAGTGAAGTAGTGTTTATTTGACTGTTTGATGACAGATGTCTGATCGCTGTAGATTAACACAATTATGTTAAATGGTAATTAATCAGTATGAAAAACAAAGATGATGATTTTGCAGATTACTGGAGAAACAGTGCCTGAAAAACTGTTCACCGATGAACTATACATATTGCATACACAGTCATATGAAAAAGAAGGTACACTCATTTTTTTTCTTTTTGGAAGGTTTTATTAATCAGTGGACAAAAGAGTGATAATAAAATGATCCTCATCAGGTCTTGAAATAGATAAATATAAACCCAGATTACTAATAACATGTTACCTAAAACACCATGTTATGTATTCACTAAAAACTAGGTCACAAGGATGAAGCACTATGTTATAATTGACAGACTAAGCAATTATGTATAACTTAAAAAATAGTTTTCATCATGACAATATCAGTCTCTCTTTTCACTGTTGAGTAATTTTTGGACAATTTATTTACAACAAGCTTTAGTTCATTGATGTTTGGGGTATTGAGATTTTGACTTTAACTGGGGCATTGCCACAACTTGTTTCTTTTCTTTTTCAGTCATTCTCTCGGTAGATTTGCTCCTGTGCTTAACTTGTTTTATTATAACATGATCCACTCTTTACCAAGTTTCAGCTGTGAAAAATATGGTTTCACATTTGAGTCAAGAATTCTTTGATAAACAGTATAGAGGAGGTCATGGATGAGTCAATGACTGGATGGTCATATGGCTGCAATAAAAACCCAAATCATCATTCCTCTTCCACCATGGTTGGCAGTTGGCATTAGAGGTGTGTTGGCTGATATGATTTTTTTAGGTTTTTTGCTAAACCTGGTGCTATCACTTTAGCCAAAAAATCTCTTCTTTGGTCTTATGTCTCTTAAGAAGAGGTCTTCCAGTTTGTTTAGATAAAATCTGTGAGCCAAAGCTGTGCGACCTTTTTAAAACAAATCTATTTTTCATTGTTCTTCTCATTCTTTTTGTACTGCCATTAACTTTAGCAATTTAGTATGCTAACTGGAGTTAGTAGAGTCTGAGATATAGCTTTTGTGCTTTTTGCAATTTTTTGTTGTTCATCTAAGGTTGCATTTATATATATTCTATTCTTGTGAAGTATAGATTATTTTTTATAATGTCCTGATGGGTAAGACTTTAGAAATCAGACTTAGAAATACACTTTCTTTGTCAAGTTTTAAATAGTGACTTTACAACAAGAGGAATTTATGTGGCTTGAATGTTAGCTCACTACCACCTTAACCGGTCAAATCTCACCGACGGCTAGACTGACATTTAAACATTGCTCTCAGGCATACAAAATGGAATTTCTCTCCTGTAAAGCATTGGTCATCCTAATGAATGTGTGAATGGACCTACAAGTTATTGATATTCAAGTAATCTTAACCTGCAGGATTACTTGTTCCTGTCAAAATGGCAGGTTATGTCAGTGTTAATCTGCATTATGAGGTCACTCAAACAAGGCTGACATTTTGCCTGCCTGGGCAGCCTCCCTGCCGCTTTGTGTTTGTGATACCAACCTATGTAAATAAGGGAGCTCTGCTCTTCTGTTCCGCATTGCTTGAGAATTTGTTTAGGATTAGAAATCTCATTTCGCCTCAAGCCCTGCTTGCTTTAGATCAGTCAGCTCATCTGCAGATCTCAGAGCTGATAAACACCAACGTTCTCCGGGCCTCAGCGTTTTTTTACATTCTGCAATTTGCAGAGCCAGTATGCTGTGTACCTGTCACATCACAGGCCGAATGTGGGTACAACTGGGGGTGAGTAAGGTGCTTTGGCACACCTGCGGGTTGTGACAAGTGTGCAAGGCATGGCAGAAAGAGTAAGCGCTTCAAGGGTTATCTACCTAATTTCAAATCCATTCTGGGAGAAAAGCCTGAGCCTATTCCCATCTTTACAGAAAGATTTAGAGCGAGTCAGTTGACAGGGTAAAAAGGCAAGGACAGCCTTTGTGTGGGAGATGAGTGACAAAATGAGTCATGGCCGTCAGTTGGGTTATGGAGTGTGATGAGGAACAAAGAGACTCTGCACCTGTCAAAGAGCAAAGCCATTAAACCAAGTATCACTCTGCCTATCTTCATCATTGGACTTGGATTTCAAACTTTGTAGTGAGGAATGGAAGACTTTTAAACAGACTCTTTAAACAGCCTTCTTTACATTATGTAACAGATCAGGAGTTTTGTCAGACTAACGGATTATAATCATTACCCGTCGATGTATTTTCTCAGCAGAATAATTTGCATTTAAAGATTTAAATCTTTTCAACAAAACGAGCAAGAAAAATCAATTTTAAAAGCAAGATGCAAAAGATGCGTTTGAGTGATGTCTCCTGCAGCGCTTGTTTTGTCACACTTCTCAGGCGCTGTCATGCATGTCTCCCTAACACTATGCTAGATCCACATTGCTATTTCTTGCCAACTGAAAATATGGCCATTGCATAATATTTTTGCACAGGTTGCACATGGGTCCTATATCTCGCTACTGTCCAGAAACTGAACTGGGCAGAGCACTGACTGTCCTCACCTTGTGCGGCACACCAATCTGTTGGGGTTGAGTCAGAATGGCCACCCACGAACTACTTCCCCCTGTATCAACGCAAGCTGGCCACTTGCTGCGACATGCCAGTTGCGAATCTAGTATAACGGGGACTGGAAATGAAGCAGACAAGAGTGTGCAGAGGTATTAGCATTCGAGCGTAGAGTGCAAGAGGAAAAGCTTTTTACCAGCCTACTGCACCCATATGACATTAGCACATTAAATGCCACTGTTGACATTTTGGAGGCTTGGTGCCTCTGTAAGTGCAGGGCATTGATATTAGAACCATTAGAGAGGGTATTTGATCCCATAATGATGGTGAAACATTCAAGCGCCACCTAGTCAAACCATTTTGAGGTTCAGGTACTACTACAATGCTAAGACTTATTTTTTCTATGTATTTGGAAGATAAACTTACCCTTAAATGACTTTTTATCTCTCATCTTCACTCAAAGGACTTCTCATATTTATGTAGATTTTAAATGTGACCACTACAGGATTATAGCGCAGCAATTATTACTTCCTCTTCCCTATTTCGTACATCATGCTGTAAATCCTGCTCTTGATAGAAGTAACAAATTAAAGTAGCTGAAAGGTCAGTTAAAGGTGGTAGGTACTCATCAGAAACTCCAAGGGATCCGTGTGTTTTACATCGATTTTAATCTTTTTCAGTGCAGGATAAATCCTTTTTTCTTTCATGGTTTGACCTGAGACTTTGATACTTACTTATACTTACTGACATTTCAGTATTTTCTGGGGATTGTGTATATAAATATCACCTTGCACAAACGTTTCAAATATCTCTGAAACTTTTTTCTGGTTTATGAAGACTAGTAACCTGTGGCTATTTTTGCAAAATGAAAACAACTCAACATATCAATATGTGACCTTCTGTTTATTTGATTTGCCAAGAATGTGTCTAATATTCTGTCCCCCAATCTCTGTTTAATGTAGCATATTGTAGTGGTGGAATTACTTTTCAGCATTTCTTTTCTAATCAATCTAAAAAACAACGAGGACACCACTCCAGCAGTTATTAATCCCCTACAAACTCACCAGTGTTCCTCAAAATACCTATTATGGGTCTGAAAAGAACATGTGGCTTGATGTTATATCTACACTCTTTTCCTTATTGAGTGAATGGGAATCTAGGAATATGTTTTTTTGTCCCCTGCAAACAGACAACACTGGGTTCATACCATTTATATTGCCAGTGCAAAGAGTGGTGCACCAAGTAGGACTATTTAAACAGTGTTACCTGTTGGCACATACATCGGATGCCCCACTCAGATCAAGCAGTGCAGACATTGATCAAATGCTTGTTGCAAACACAAAAGCAGTGTCGTATAAATCGATGAATAAAGTCTTTGACTCTGCTGAACACATTTCATTCCAGGTTGCACATTAATCAGCTGGTCATAGATTTTACATTTTTTCAAGGTGGCACATCTTGTCAACAATTAATGACACAATAATACTTGACTGCTCTGAAAGATCACAGTTGTTTCTAAGTTATGTTATTTCTCACTGGCAAACATATTAACTTCTTTTTAATATTAAATCCTCCCTTTGCTGTTGATCACCATGTCTGCCCAATGAAATCTCCAGCTTTGATTTTGTTTACACTGTTGTTTTTATTCATGAACATGTTAAACCATTGGTAGTCAAAACAGGAGGGAACTAAAGCAAAGGACAAAAAGGTGATCTTATGAAAGTTTCTCATCCTTCAGTGTAGGGATGAAGCGGCTGAGTCAAATGCAACACTGATGTCCTTGCCATATTAAAAATTAACTTGCCAAACAACTTTATGTTTAATCTTAAAATAAACTGCCTTACCATTGTTCTAATCTGATCCTTTTTGCCGGATTTGGTCCAACGGCAGTGAAGTGGTCCTTAAGTTGTGCCCTGTTTCCACTGAGCGGTACGGTATGGGTCGTTACAGTCGGGTACGCAATTTTGAGTGTTTCCACTGTAAAATCGTCCCATTAACCCGTACAAAACCGTACAATTTTTGGGCCCCCTTCAGTTGTGGGTCCATCGAAAATCGTATGGTATGGTTTGGGCGGAGCTACTGGCATCACTGATACAATGCTTGATTGGCAGACAGAAACCCCCCCAAAAAAAAAAAAGCTCCCAAAGCAGCACGACACAAGCACTGGTCAGTCCACATTGGAAAGTAAATGATAAAAAATGGCTACAAACATCAGCAGGGTCTGGTCGGCTCTGGAGCTTCAAAGTTCCGTTCACAGTCTGATTGCAGACCTCCTCCAAGACATATGGTCAGTCACAAAAAAAAAAAAAACACAAAACAAAAAAACTCATGAAGCTCAACAGCCCGCCCAACCTACTGGATCACCAAATCCAGAAAATCAACATGATCTTGGTTAAACAAGATTGAATTATGAAATCTACCATGTCGCCAACATATAATATTTATTTTATTTTTTTTCGCCCAAAGATTTTGGCCGTTATCTGTTAAATTAGAAGCTGTAATGGCAAAATTATCCTCATCTCTCCATAGTAAGGATCCTTTTAAAAAAATTGGTTTATACCAGATGTTGATCCCCCCAAAAATCTTATCAGCTGTTCATTATAATTCTGAAAGTTTCCTGAAAATGTAACAAAAATCCATCCATTACTTTTTGAGTTATGTAACAGACAAACAGACAACTGTGTGCTGCCAAAAAACATAACCCCTGCTGGCTTAGAAGAGCTGAAAAGTCAATCCTCTAAGGTTTATTGATGTTAAATCTTATAAACCTAGGTACAGATAAAACTATTTCTTTTTTTTTTTTCTTTTTTTTTTTACCTGTCTTGTCCAGCATCGTTGCAAGCAGAATGATTGTCTGGCTGCTGTTTGGTGCCGGGCAAATTTACTCTATCAAGTAGGGATTTATACTGCATGT
>JAVQJG010086031.1:0-10083 GCA_036024015.1 Craterocephalus amniculus | reverse complement strand
TACCACCCTGAATTTATTTTTGTGTGTGTGTGTGTGTGTGTGTGTGTGTGTGTGTGTGTGTGTGTGTGTGTGTGTGTGTGTGTGTGTGTGTGTTTTGTAAATTTAAAAAAAGTCTGCTTTGTCTGTTGCTTTTCATGGGACACAAAGATCTGCAACAAATATGTACCTTACTTCCTAATCTTCTTGTCCCATTTTAGATTTTTATAAGGTCCTTGTTTAGTCTATAAGATGTTACAAGCTGTTGAGAAATAATTATCATAAATTCTCATCTGCGACATATTCTCACGGCTAAACCTCTTTTAATCACATTTTCACTTGTTTATTTGTTCCAGACATTCAGGATTTTAAATTTAACAAAATCACTAAAATTGTCTCCACTACGATGCTCATTATTTATTTATATATCTGTGAAGTAGTGGGCATGCTCATAGGATTATACTGCCACTTAGAATTTGAGCTGAGACGATGAATCAACTTTTTTTGTACAACACAAGATATTTAAAGATGTAAAGAGGGAATTTCTGATGCACACTTTTACCGTTTTCTCAAATCTTCTGACCTAAAGAAGCCTTCAGGTTAACAACTACTGAGATCAATGATTAGCTTCAGCCTGGGTTTAGCCGTAGTATAAATGTCTCTGACTAATAGCTATAGTTTTCTGTGAATGATTAAGAACCTTACATGGTTAACTTGGTGTAAGTGAGAGGGCCATTTTAAGAGTGGGCACTTATTTCCGACACTTCTGGTGTTTCCACACGGAAAGAGCTCACACACACGCACAACAAACACAAACACACACATCAGTAGGCACATGTAAAGAATGCATGTGTAATGCGTGAGCTTCCCACAGAGGAGCACGTGGTCAGGTGGGCTGCTTTAATCCTCTGCAGAAGTGAGCTGTGGCTGCATCAGCCCTCCGACCGGTCGGTCGGTCAGACTGCCAGGGAGGGAGGGAGGAGTGGTGGACCACCCAGCTCCCCTTCAGCTGTGGGTTGATGGAATATCAGACCCCTGAATATTTTGCCTCCTCCTGCTATTGCCCTCCACACTTTGCTTGCAACCCAAAGCCCACAACAGGTGTGACCTCTGTGCTCTGCAGCCGCCGTTTCCCAGCCCCGAGCTTTTCCATTATGACTGACCTACAAGCACAGGTCATGAGTTGATGCTTGCAGCTTGTCTTCTGCCACCCACTCATCCTCCATGTTCACCCTCATAGTTTAGCATAACTGTATGACTTTCTTCATCTTTGCTCTCTCCTCGTGCCACAGTGCCGTCTGAGCGTTCCCGCACCGTCTGCTACCAGACTTTGGCTTGTAGCTGCCCTCTAGTGTCCGAGGCTGATAACTCCATCCTACATCCATCTCAAACACCTATAGGTTCACAGTGATGGGGATTTACGGAAGATTAAAGTTAAAATTAACCTGCTTAAAACAGCAACATCCTTTTTTTTTACTCCGAAGCTTGCTTTTGTGGAATCCACTTACTCACACTGACCGAGGAAATGCATCTCTGATCATTGAACTAAGACTCCTTATTGGGTCTCGACGTCTGCTGCTGTAAATGAAACGTGTCCGTAGATTTAAGTGTTTACATCCCTCTTTTATTTGTGGTTTGGCTCATTACCTCCATCTGAAGGTAGAGTTTCTTCCTATCCACTTTTCTGTTGGCGACACAGACACATGGGCAGTGTTTTCACTCCTCCTCTCCCACACGTTGAATCAGGAGTGCCAGCGAAGTGTTTCTCTTACCAGTAGGGGGCAGGATTCATACTCTGAGTCAGTGGTGCTTTTCCTCAGCAGCTCCAGACTCCACTTCATGTAAAGTCCTTTATCTCCATGTGCTCTTTGTCTTGTTGGTTTTTCTCTGTGAGCGTCAAACCCACACTGTCCCTCGGTGACCCTTTCCTGAAGGCAGCAGCCTGTTATTTGGGAAAACACCCCATTGATGTGTCTGCAGCTTCGTTTATTTACGACACGCCAACTCCTAGCTCGTTCAACAGGCTTCAGCTTTACTTCTCACAGCTGAGTCAATTATAAAGACTTTGTTTTCTCTTGTGCTGCTGAGGGGGGAAGAAAAAGTGCAAAGGCTGTTAATCTACTGGCTAATGGTGTTGTTTAGGTATGAAGGGGATTAAAAACACACCGGCAACCTAATCTAACCATTACACCAGCAAATGTGCTTGGCTTTATCCCGTGTTAGCTCCCTCCCCGCCCCTCTCACTTTCCACAGATGTGTTTGTTGACAGAGCAGCGGGATCCGGGCAGGAGGCACAAGGCATGAGATTAGCAGCACATGTCAGGCCTTTGATTTCCCGACTTCCAGAGCTTTGTGTCGGCAGGTTATGATAAAAAGCAGCTAATATGACGTCTGGCTGTCTTCGAGGTGCCGTGAGTCGGCCCGTAGCTGGTCAGATAAGGAAGGTATGCTTCGGTGATGTACGTTAGGCCCTTATTCAGCTGCCGGCTTGCTCTGGCATGTTTCACCCAAACAGTAGACTGTGGCTCACCAATGGGAGGCTTGCTCTTCACCTGTGACTGTGTGTCCATTATGTAAACTGTAACTCAATGCCTTTCTGTTCATTGCTCCTTTTTCCCCTCTCCATGCTCGTACGCCTTTTCTATAAATGTCTCCATGGTTTATGAGGAAGACAAAAGGAAAAGGTTGGACAGACGCAGATCTTTTGTTTCCAATGATCCCTACTGTTCCTGTGAAAGATGTGGCATGAAATTTCCCCCAGGAAATAACAAGCTGGTGAATTTTTTCATATATTAAAACCCTTTCCTGGCTTTTAATCAGACTCTGTGATGCTTTTGCTGCCCAGTACATTGGCAGGCTACTGCAATGTCATCACTGCCACATGGGTGCAGCCTTTTCTCTCACATTTCTCACCCTGAAACAAGAATCAGACCTAGTCTTGCACCCCCTGGACGGCCATCCAGCAAGGGCTGTTTTGAAGCCAGAGCTCTGGTCTGAACCACAGAGAGAAGAGAAACCCCCCCACAGTCAGAGCTTTCTGCCTTTAGGAGCAACCGTAATTACACAGCCTCGTGTATTTATACTCAGCTGTGACTCAGAGGGACATGTGGCATGTGTTTGTGTGAATGTCCGCGCGCAGCATAGGTTGCCTTTGTGTTAATGTGTAACGATGTGCGCACACATGAGTGAGAGCTGACTCAATAAACTATTTAAACCGAGGATGAAGAGGTGTGGGTCTCACCAAAGTTCGGTCTGTTACTTTCACAGAGAAGGTTCTTAAAAGTGAGGCTAGACAATGTTTTAAGACAGAATAAATCGAGTTCCCTCTCAGGAATGAATATTTTATTAGTTTGCAATAAAAACAGAATTTTATAACTTGTGATCATTCATTACTTTTCATCCCAGCAAGAAAAGCTTACAGCAAAGACACAAGCTCACCTAAATGTTCCCTGTGGACTTTTTTTCTAAGCTGCCTTTGTTTAAATTATCATTACTAAAAATCTGCCTTCAGCTCTAACTAACAAGCCAATTCAGTGTTTTTTTTTCTGACTGAAACTGTTTTAAAGGTTGTTTAAAATATATATTTTTTTATTACAACTGCTTTGTTAGATTTCTGTCTTTTTTTAATCTTCTTGCACATGCTAGCAAGTAAACATGGCCGCAGACAAAGCCTCATCATCATTGATGTTTGACTCCATCCGGTCTAAACTTGTTCTTCAAATGTAAATTTTACTCGTCTGGCTGGTGGTAAATGACACTTGTTAATCCCAGCTAAATGCTACTTGGCTAATAATGTTGCTAATTGTCCTCCAGCAAGTTATTTTTAAAGCTTTGTGTTCATCCATACCTAGGCTATATTTTAATGTCTTCCAAATTAGAGTAAAACGTCTGTTCTTAGTTCATCTATGGCTAAAAAACGTCACCTTTTAATGATTAACCTTTAACGATATATTTGGAAGAAAATATGTTTCTGTTTAATAAGGAACAACCGATGTGACACGAAGCCATCCATCCAGCCTGATCCGAT
This sequence comes from Craterocephalus amniculus, assembly GCA_036024015.1. Classification (NCBI taxonomy): domain Eukaryota; kingdom Metazoa; phylum Chordata; class Actinopteri; order Atheriniformes; family Atherinidae; genus Craterocephalus; species Craterocephalus amniculus. The sequence goes on along the minus strand of JAVQJG010086031.1, from coordinate 6,080 downwards.
GTTTAACCCAAACACTAATTCACAGTAAAACTGTTGCCAGGTTCTCTGATCTGGAACGGATCCACATTTGTTCTCCTGAAAGATTCATGTCACTGTCTAGTTTCAGGGCTGCATATGTGTTCATATAATTATGCATGGAATGAAAAAGAAGGGGGACCCACTTAGAGAGAAAGTGCTACATCAGATACGTCACCCCGTGTTGCATGTTTCCACATGCCGCTGTCTTTCAAGGAATGCTCTTACCTCTGTTTACAACCAACATAGCCAAGTTCAGTTTAGTTTCGCTTGGATAAAAAGACTCAAATCCTGTGGAGATTGGAAATAAAAAAGGTGAATTAGATATACCTAAATTTAATCATGCTAGTGCGTGTAATATCTAATAAACAGGTATTGAACTGAAATTTGTTCCCAAGAAAAACCATGCCCCTGCTTTGGTTCATTTCATATGGTAAACAAATCATAATAACTGACCATTTCATTATTAAATGGAATCATAGTGGATTTTATGAGTCATTACATTAACAGTAAAGATGATAAAGATTAATTAATAATGAAGAATTTAGAACTGGATCTACTGAAAATGTTTTCACCGTGCACGGCAGAGATTTAGGGTATTAAAAATGGACAGACATGATATTCTGGAGGCTGATCCTACAGATTGGTTGTAGAGGTTGGACTTGGGGGTTTGTGCGTACAAAAAGTGAGAGTACAACATAGCGTTTAAACAAACGACGTTCTGGCATCAACTCCACATTCTCCACAGAGGATACCATCAGAGGTTGTAAAGCCCCACAGAGAACCTTTAAATTCTGATTGGTTTATTCCTCTTTCAGTATAATCTCAATATAATCTCTTGTGACTCAACTGAAGGGTTGTATAAAGTCCTGCAGGGCACGGCTTTCTATACACTTTACATTTAATCAGTATTTTTATTTATTCCTTTATTTCCTTTTCATATTCCCTTTGTCTAATAAAAAAAAAACAGAAGTCACATACAATTAGAAACAGTAAATAATAAAGTCATCTCACATTTCTCAGACTGCCTTCATTGCTGCGGAGCAACATTTCAAAGCTGCGGTGTGTTTACTAGTGGCGGGTTGTAGCATATCCAGAGGGTACAGTCTCTGTATGCATGACGGCCCTCTGCAGTCGAGTTGAAACTTGCCCCGCTGTGTGGCAGGTGAAACCTGTCTAACCTCTCCGCTAACGGATGCACAGCTTATTGACAGTGATGAGCGCCGGAGGAGAGCAACATGGTCACCTGTATGCCGGTCTCGCACCTATCCTGGGCTTCCGGCTGTTTGGTGAGAGCTCCGGTGTGCCGGAGAACCAGGCGGGAGGGGGCCGAGGAGGGTCGGGCCGCTCTCTGTGCCTGCTGTAGCCGCGAGGCGTTTAGGTGTCGCTGTGCCGTATGAGTGTATTATCTGAACAGGAATATGAAAAAGGGGGAGTGGAGCTTTGATAGAGAGGTCGTGTTGACATCCCGTGGTTTTCTGCGGCTCGTCCCTCTTCTCTGTCTCCTCCAGCTTTTTCTGTTCCCATAATATCATCCTCCCTCCTCTATTTTTTCCCCTCCTAACCAAAAGGAGGGAGTGAAACACTGAATGATGCAGCAAATGTTTTCTTTTCTCTTTGTGCTGGAAATTGGCCTCTTTTTTCTTTTCTGTTTTCCCTCTTTTCTCTCTCTCTCTCTCTTTTTTTGTCTCCCCACTGTGTGAAGGGGAGGCGGTAGAGGCAGGACTGGCTTTTGTGAAGTTTAGTGCCGGGATCACAGCTTTGTCACTCTGTGCAGCCACACACACATGCAGCACATGTGCGAGCGCCGGGTTTTTCTCTTCATGCAGCTGGAGGGGGGGGGATCTGCGGAGGATTCGGCCAAACAGACAGGAGACATCTTCTTCTGCAGACTTCATCCCCGATGTCTGGCCTCTGTGATGGCTGAAGTTCCAGTTGTTTGTCTGCGAACGGCAGTTGGACTGGTTTATGTGTTGAGTGATTGTTAGGAAACAGAGTGAAAAGGAAAAGAAGTAGGAGGAGGAAGCGCAAGAGAAAAACATAGGGGTGAAGGATGCATGTCGTGGTGAAGGCACAAGAGTTTGGGATTGGCACGGGAGCAAGATGAAGAGATTTGGTTGGAATTAGAGATAAAGAGAGAGGGTGAGAGAAGAGAGAAGGCAGTGGGAGGGAGGAGAGACAGAGGATCCAGCCCTGTGGGACAGCGGTGTATGTTTTGGGGGTGGACAGAGAGGCATTGTATGCAGAACATCACCGGACACCGACGGGAGGGAGGCTGTCAGTTGTTCTGTGTGTGTGTCTGTAGTGCAACCAGACCTACCTCTGATCCCTGCGCCACACACACTCCTCCATCTGCTACCCAGGAGTCTGGCTTCTGCTTCCTCTGACCGTCTGCGGGAGACTGGCAGATCTGATCCGCAGAGGTCAGGAATGACCGGCTCCGATGTGGAAAAACGTGGGATTAAACTTTCCGAAGTGGCAGCGATGGATTGGGACCAGGAGCCGAAAAGTTCAGACTCTTGAGTGAATGAGCGGAAGATCCCAGAGGGAAGTTTGTGACGATTTGTATTTCTACGTCTGGACATTGTCCACGGCTGTGTCGGTGCTTCGGTGTGTGCAGCCCTTGGTGGTGGGGAGCGATGCGCATCTGACCCAACTCCGCGCCCCGATGCCCGCTGCTATGCTCCCGTGCCCTGCGCCGGCCGGGTCCGACTGGAGTTTCCAGAACCCGGTGGGGGTGGACTGCAGCTCCCCTGAGCCTCGCTGCATCTGGTTGGCGGTTCTGCATGGAACCGCGGGCCCACTGCCACCCCCCGCACCGCCCGCCATGCCTGCCGTGCAATGTCCGAGTTCTCACCAGCTCAGGGTAAGGGGCAGCGGTTACACATGGATGCTGGCCATTTTTAATTGATTTTTCAAAGGATGTTAATAGCAAAAAGTTAATATTTTAATCATCTTTTTGATTTTATTGGTTAAAGAAAGCAAAGGTTTAAAATATAAGGATAAATTCCTCAAAATATTGTTTTCCAGTAACTTATTTACATGTAAGCATGTGGTAAATACACTTTTTTGTGGCAGAAGGCAATTTTTTTCTGCTTTTTGTCAGACTTGGCTTTGCAAACGTTGGCAGAGAGCTGGTGTGTGTGTAATTTGTCAGTTGTGCATGTCAGCAGTGTTACTGTAACTGTACACATTGTTTGTAGTCTGTTCACAACTCAGCCGTTGACAGATTCTTTAACCTCTCAGAGATTCTCAGCAGATAGTCGTGTTGCCTTCAGGCTCCAACTGGCTTTGGGGGAATTTTTGTCACTTTGCGCTAATGCACTAATCTATTGTCAAATGTTTACGTGGCTGTTAGCTGTTGTTAAATCTGCAGTTGGTCTGCAAACAGCTCTTAGATAATCATTCAAGTGTGTGACTTTTTATTAACTGATTATTTAGTGTTTAGCAGTTTTTTTTAAAATTCTGATTATTTTCCCTGATGTGGGAAATTGAACGACATCCCCCAGTCTCAGTCTCTAACATAGAAGCAGATAATGACTGGAGATCCTCAAACAAGCAGATTTGTTTCATTAGTATGTTTCTTAGATGATCAGTTTCCTATGCTGCTTACCTCATATTTTACACATATTTATGCGGGCAGCAGGGTCGATCAAAAAGCAGTTTGGAAATGTCTGGGAGAAAAATCGGCAGTCAGAGTTGAATGAAAAAGATGCCTGCCCAGATAAATGAGAGTGGACTGAAACTATCCAGCTGAGCAATCCGGTTCAGCCTGGCTCTTTTTCAGTCCTTTCTCATTATGATTTTAAAAAAGTGCAGGCCTGGATGTTTCTTCTGCTAAAGCGGGTGTTATAAAAACAAAAAAAACCTCCAGTAGCAAATAGAGATAAAACAATATTGATCTGTTCCTCTGGGAGCGACGTCCTTCTTGTTTTTTGACCACTAACATGTGTCATTGTGAACGTTTGGGAGATTGACTCTTTCCATCTTCTCAGGGTTTCTAATTTGTACTGAAAGAGGTAAAGGAGGCTGCTAAGTGCCACATTTGGATAGGTGTTGTAGAAGCAGCAAGCTGTGGGATTTTTGCATCCCCTCCCCCTATAAAATGCCCTCACAGTTCAGGGCATTTGCTTCCTCGTATGATCTAATTTTCACATGAGCATTTATGCGGAATATAACTTCCCTTTAACCCCTTTCCTAGTTGTCACCATCCCCCCTTTCTGACTCATTGACATAATTAAGAAATGCCACAATCAGGAATGTAAGTGTGGGGGAGGAGACGAAGAAGCTGTACACACAGCTGCGACAAGCACACTGTACCCTGTTTACACTTCACCAGAGACGTGTCTGTTAAAATTTCACTGGAAGCCAAGAGGAAAAGCAGGTCCACTTAGCTGACACCATACGCTGATGCTGATGTGGAATTTCAGAGTTTCTGTATCATTTGTCGGATCAGTCTGGAACCACGGAGATGCAATCATCACTTTCTGGTCTGTTTAAAGTCAGATCAGAATCCGATAAGAGTAGAAACACAAAAAAGATCAGTTTTTTTCAGATAAGATGGGAATAAAACATGGAAAAGGGTAACATTTAGATGGGGAAGATACTTTTTTGTACGTTTTCCCTCAAAATGTGCCTAAGCCTGGTTTTTCTGGTGTTTTTTTTTTTAAGTGAAAGCAAGGATAAAAAGTCCCCAGCCAGATTTAAACCCACGTCATTCCCTAACTGCATGCCTCTGCCCACTGGGCCACCACCAAGTCATGCTGTAAAAGCTATTCTAAAACCGCTGCTCCTCCTGGAAACAGCTCTGGGTCCGGGATTGAGTCAGAATAGCCACTAGGCAAATCATCCCCTGCAGGGAGGCACCTTTCAGTTAGACTACAGGAAAGTACAATATGTGTTGTTGTTCAAGTAGAAAACCCTGTATAACTGACATTGCATCATCCCCTACAGGCCTGGCTGAACGGACTATGAGGTTAGACTGGTTTTAGAGCACACATACGACATTCATACTGGTGCAAACACACACACACACAGTTACACACGCTTCCCTCAAACAGCATCTTGCTCCGAGCGCGGAGCTTTTTTTAAATTTACTTTGAGGCTTCTTGTTGTGAAATCTGCAGCAGGATATGATGCAGCCATGCATTTCCTCCTAAAGACGTAGGATGCGTTTGGAGCGGCAGAGGTGGTGGAGCGTTCCCTCTGTGTGGCCGGTGAGTCCAGGAATAATCAGGATGAGACGGGTTTGGCTTTTCAGCATCCATCTCCTGGTCCCTCTTGGCAGCGTGGCTCAGGGCTGCGGGCGCAGACAGCCACGGCCGTCAGGATTAAAGGCTCGTCAGCATTTGCGGCGGCCGTAAAGCTCCACTTTTCAAACAGGTTGCAGCTCTCAGCTGTTTAAAAGAGCATTATTGTTCTGTCCTGCTGGGGTTTTAGCAGGAGCCGCCATTGCATTCCTCTACTCCGCTTCACCTCCGCATGGAGTGAGGAGAGGAGTGTGTGTGTGTGTGTGTGTGTGCTAACCAACACGTACGCTGTTCCTGATGATTGTAAATGCAGCTTTACAACTTTATCATGCACTAGAAAAGCCTCTTACGGGCAGAAAATCCCATATTACTGGGTTTTAGGAAATATCATAAACGAGCGCATATTTTTAGCTTTTTCTTTTTTCAGATGGAGCCTCAGATTTTGCAGCATCGATTTAAAAATCCAGCCGGGATGCTGAGTGGACGGGGCGTCTCAGCGGGCATGCTGGGTTACTTTCTCGCCCGTTCGGTCGTGTGTGGTGACTCTTTGCTCCTTTATTGAAATCAGGAGATGAAATGAGTGCCGGAGGATCAACCTGCTGCTGTTTCTGTGTGTGTGTGTGTGTGTGTGTGTGTGTCACCACCACTAAACACCCACTCAATGCAGGAAGCTGTAGTGTGGCATTACAAGCTGCTATGCATATTCAGTCGTGAAGCTTTTCTGTGTGTGTGTGTGTGTGTGTGTGTGTGTGTGTGTGTGTGTGTGTGTGTGTGTGTGTGTGTGTGTGTGTGTGTGTGTGTGTGTGTGTGTGTGTG
>JAVQJG010086030.1:0-11390 GCA_036024015.1 Craterocephalus amniculus | reverse complement strand
ACAAGTTTTCGCGGTGTGTTGGTGGTTAGAAGCGACTTCATAGCAGCGCGTTTGTGCCGCCAATCGATGTTTGAATCCAATGTTGTGTCGCAGAGTTTATAATAAACTCAGCACTGCCGCTTAGCGGAGGTTAGCCGTAGCAACAGAAACGACGCATGGAATTATGAAGGCAGCGACGCATGGAGACGCTTGGAACGGACGCCCCAAACTACGTCCGTCAGGGAGCAGAAATGGGCCTTTATCCTCTGCCCCTGCGTGTATTCCGCGTCACTACACTCCTTCACGTCCTGTTGCTTCCCAGCCGGCTCTCGTCCTCGGCACAACAGCGGACAGGATCTCCACTCTGTCTCTGCGGCAGTCTCTGCGTGCTGTGGTCGCAGGTGCGTGCTGCCTCTCTGCCTTTGAATCCCATGCCGAGTGCTCCTGTTCCCTCTTCCTGCACCTCTTTTATTCCCCAGCAATGCAGGTGTGTTGATTGGCTGTGTTCCGGGATTGGGGTAAAAAGTCATGTGGTCTGGACTTAGGGTTTGGCCTATAGCATGCACTTTTAAAGGCACAGCAACTAAAGAGAAATCATAACCACACACAATTAAAAGAATCAAATCAAAAAGCCGAACCGCTGTTGCCAGCTCACAAACACATAAAAACAATTAGTTTATGTAAGGGCTATTTATTGTCTCTTGTTGCAGCTCGGTCTGCCACAGCTGTTCTATTATTGCCAGAAATCAGCCTTGATGGTGAAATGTGATGGAGATGCTGGCATGTTCATGTCGAAGCAGAATGTTGGGGCAGACTCTGAATTTATGTCCTGACTGAAACCAAAGTCATCGGTACTATATTCAATAACTGCATGAGAATCGATAAGATAATCGTTAAAGAACAGAATCGTTAAGTGATATGGATGTCGATCTGGACAGCAGCAGCCAGGTCTCCTGCTGGGATGGCTGCAGTCTGGGGTCCAGCATGGTCAGGCTGAAATGTGCAACCTTCCCTGAAAAAGACGATACATGGTAAGTATCACTAATGATTGAGCTTCACAGAAGCCGTTCTACTGGGAATAAAGCGTTGATAAGATTAGCAAATCATTGCATTCTGTTTTTATTTACATCATTTTTGGAATTTGGGGTTGCATGTCATCTCCGGGGGGAGCAGAAATGGATCTTTATATCATTTTCCCTGTGTGGAAACCTCAGGATTAGCTCCGCTCTATTATTTATTTACACTATCAGCACAAAAAGTAGCGGTGTGAGAAACAGAGCTTGCAGTAATGATCCCAACTTAAACCCAGGATAAACTTATATGTGTGCACAGTTAAAGCGGGATGTACACAATGGGGATGTTATAGAAGGGTTAAAGGCTTTTATCTGTGCTTGCTAAAGGACCCGGAGGTCAGCAATAATAACCCGAAACAGACTCTCGCTGATGAGGGAAGGAGATAAACGCTCACATGGCTGACGTACAGCCTGAGCCAACAAAGCAGCAACATTGTTTGATCCTTCTCTCCTCCATCCCCCCCACCAATCAATGTCTATATTCACTATTTTTGTTGGGCTTTTTAAACTATATCCGACACATATGACCGAAGCAAACATCCAGAAACATTTCCTTTAGAAAAGGTTTTTTTTTAAACATGTGAGGCATCACAGAAAAATCAAAAGCAGAGATGTACTGGGGAGATAAGCCGCATTCCACAACATCTGTGTGTGTTGTCTCAAAGTTTAGCCAGTGAGCGAGGCTGAGAGGAAGCTTGTATCTTTTGTGCTGATAGTGCACATGAAATATTTTCAGAGTGACTGCTTTCATTGAGCGAGCGAATGGAGGGTCTTGCACACTTTAGTGCAGTGGCTATTTTAATAAAGTGAGCAAACACGGCAGGGACAGAGCGAGCGTGTGTGGAAACATGTTGGCTTTGATTTTTTTTTTTTTATAATAACCCCTAAAGGCTACAAAAAAAAAAGGGAGTGTGGGAAAATTACGTTTCCAAAATGCCCACTTTGTGCTCTAATCTCTAATTTTTGCTCACGCTACATTTCTTTTGCCATCTTTGGAGTCATAATCCTGTTTTCCAGCTCAGTGTGATTTCTTTCTTAATTAAACAAGCTTTTGGAGTGGACTTTTATCGCCTTCCCGGCAGCGGCGAGTCAGCCCGCCTGCCCCGCCTCAGACAGACACACTCCCAGGTTGTCATCTATTTTCTTCCTGGATGTTAATAACTTGACCTTTATGCCGAGACAGCCCGGCTCGCACCTTTAACCGCTGTTTCTGCTGTTTAATCACAGACAGGAATTTCAAAGGTCGCTGCTCTCCACATGTGAGAGATGCCTCACGACCAATAAAAACGTGCAAGCTGAACAACCTTTGGGCTTTAGAAGCCTGAGGGAAGAGTGTATGAGCGTGCATGTAACAGCAAACAGCGGGGCAGCGGTTGCATTTCTCTTACACTCGTCGTGATTGGTGGACGTTAAAACCCAAAAGTATCAATTTAAGAGTCAAACTGTCCAAATCTTCCTTGAACTTTCCTTTGTTTGTGACCCTGACCTCCCCTCAGGGGCCCCTCTCCCACCTCTGTCTGACACAGAAACAGAGAACGGCCTTATTAAGGGACTGGGAGCTTTGAGGGAAAACCGGGGGAGTGTGTGTGTCCCCCCCCTCAATCCCTCCCTCTTTCCCTCCCACTAGCCAGCCAGGGAAGATACTTTTTCGCTTTGAGACAAGCCCAACTGACCTTATCAGGCAGGAACAAAACTTTCAGAGGCAGCTGTGTGTGTGAGGCACATAAAGAGATACTGAGAGAGTTGCACAAGCCCAAATTGAAACTTTGACAACCCCCCACCCCCCCTTGAAGATTGTAGGCAGACATACTCAGTAGGATGCTCATCGAAGCCCCAAAGCTGACCGGAGGGGTGGAGAGTTGAGGCTCAGGACAAGCTCATATTAAAGCTTGGACTCCCTTCTGCAGGTAGAGGGCAGATATGCACAGTAGGATGCTCATCAAATCATCGAATCCCACAGCCTGGCAGCGGGGGGGTGGAGGTCCAACTTAAAGGAAAGAGCAGAAAATGTAGCAGCATGAGCATCTGCACTCATCTCGTTCCTAACCTCCTACCTCTGGGTTAAGGTGATACTTCAGGCCTTTATCGGCAGACTGAGGGGAAGAAACGCCGACATAACACTGCTTACGTTTCCAACGTTTCCTGGAAACAGGAACGTGTTCAATGACAAATGAAAGAAAAAAAATGCTTGCAGTAAATTCTCTAATGAAAGATTCTAAATAGATGTATGATCCGTCTGCTTTAATGGACACGATCTGAACATTCATTTGGAAAAGAGAGGGAAAAGAAAAAAACTGGTACAAATATTCATAAAATTTTTTATGACCCTCCCTTCCGTGATTAAATTGATTAATTATGTAGATGACAGGTCGTCCTGCAGGATCCTCTTATCATAAGGCTGGAAAAAGTTCAGTCTTCATGAATAAGGAAGATTAAAACACACCTGACTCAAATGAAATGGATCCAGCAGCAAATTTTCTTCTGCGCAATGATTGAATAATTTGAGTCAGGTGTGTTGCAGCAGGGAAACATGGAAAACCTGCAGGATTGTGGCCCTCGAGGACCGGAGCTGGACACCCCTGCCGTAATGTGTTAAAGAATTACTGTGTTAAATGTAGATTTGTCGCTTTGTTAATGGTTTCATTTTGACAGCCATGATAAAAATCCCAAACTTATTCGAGAAATACAGCTTATCCCACCCAACACTAGACATCCAGACCATAAATAGACGTTGAAAATGGGACTAAATTTAGTCAAAGACGTCTTTTCAACGACCTGAAAATGACGGCTTTTCACCTTTCACTTTTCAACCAAATCTAAACGTTCTTTCAAGGTATGGAAATGATGTCTTTTTAACGTCTTTTCAACCAAATTTTGCTGGGAGGGATATTTTTCATAATTATCTCACAGCCTTACTTAATCCAAAACTTGCACTCTTTGAATGTATTTAAGAAGTTTTTTAAACAGAACTTACTGCTACACTATGCATAATTTTTACTCCAGTATGGCTGAAAGCTCTGTTGGAAGGGTATAAATGATTTACTATTGTTATTTGCTTTTTCTCTGTATTTGAAGATTTGATGTGTCCTTGTAAAAGAAATTGATAGCTCTTTACTAATTAGTGCAAAATGGCATTTTTTGATGTATAGATGTTTGTCTTTTCTGGATGAAAATTTCTGAGATGGAGGATTTTGTTTGTTTTGTTTTTTGTCTTCTTTTTCTTTTTTCTTTTTTTAATTGATGTATCTTTATCATTTTGATGTATATTATGTATGTTATGTGGGCCCCAAATCATAAGCTTCGGCTTACGTGGGATCCTGATTTGCAATATCTGGCTATTGTGATGGATCTGTTGACCTGGTGTATATTTTATGAAGATTGCAAATTGAATAAACTTGAAACTTGAAACCTCCTGAAATGACCCACAGTTTGGGACCCCTGATCTACAGCCGGCGTCTGCTCCCATGGCTGTTTCCAGCTCTTCTTTTCTGGCTCTAGAAGAAAAACGTAGTGACACTCTGCAAACACTGATTCGTGGCCAAACATGCTGGTCAACCTGTTGGCTTGATTTGTGCTTAAAAAAAATAAAAAAATAATGCATAAAATAAAGACATAAAAGATCAAACTCAGTTCCTTGAGGGCCACCCTTCAATCAGACCAGCTGATTATGATGAAACCGATGAGATGAAGCAGGGAGAGAGGACCCATGTCTTCGGCTGTTAATCTCATTTAGAGGGAAAGGTGGTAAAGAGGCTCTTCGTAAACATTGCAGACCCCGGTGAACCAGGATGGCTCCTAAATGTTTCTGTATGTGTTTTTAGAAGTGACAGGCTCACCGCTATGCTAACGCTATTTAGCTGCATCCTGTACTTATCCTGTGTCCTTGTGCAACCTCAGCTCTGTAAATATCCCGGCCTCCTCGTCGCTGAGTCGGCAGTGTCCACCATGACTTGCAAACAAAAAGACTTTATCTTCGAATACTGTAGCTATTCATTTTTTGGGTTCCCAAGTGCCCAAACATGACTCTTCCTCCATGCTAATAAAGTCCATTTCGGCGCCAAATATCCTCCACAAATCATCCGCACACACCCAACGTGCACGCCGACTTGAAGTTAAGTGCCCCTCGGATGAAAGAAAACAGGAAGCTGGGGGACGTGGGGCTGGACGGGACGGTTTTCTTGTCTTTGGAGCATGTTTTGGTTGGACTCCTGTTTATTCCTGACCCTTCGAAAATATGCTACACTTTCCTTCCTCCACAGAAAATGACCAGAATGGAGGAATTAAAGAAAGATTCGGCCATGAGCTCCTCTTTACATGATTAAAGCTGCTCTACAGAACTTTTGCACATTCTCAGTGATGCGCTGCCTGGGTGTCAGACTTGTTTAAATTCAGGGGTTTTATTATGTAAAACCTCACATTTCTTCAGAAAAATACGTCTAAAAGGGCAAAAAAACATTTAATCCTTAGCATCTGGAACCAAAAAACATATTATGATTAGAATAACTTGTCAAATCTAGTAATTATTTAACATTTTTCACATCTGTGTTGTATTCCTGACTCACCTCATCATACAGGCTTAGTGACAGGCCAGAAAAACCTAGGGATGAGGTAAGCTGAACATAGATTATTAATAAGAAATGTAAAAATGTGATAGATTTGATTTAAAAAATGACTTTCTGAAGCACTAAAAGGCTTCTTTTTCTCGTTTTTCCACACATCTGATAAAAGGGCCGCAGTAATGATAATGAAAAGTTCAGTCTTTCACTCTCACTTCTAACCTAAAAAATAACTAAAATGAACTTTGAATGAGCTCATGAGAAGTATGAACTCACACATTGCTGAAAGCAGATAAATGGAAAAACTGCCAAAAGATGGCAAAAGATAATAAAATAGACTAAAAACAACAAACTAAAACATATATCTGGTGTCTAGGGCGGTCTCCATGGAAGCGGCTTCCAAGCAAGGGTGTGTTCAAGGCTCCGTACCCAACGCATCACACCCACATTTACTGGCACACATGTATGGTGCTATAGATTTATTACACTCATGTGGAAAACGCTCCACACACTTAGCTTCAGGCAGAGAAAAGAATGAGAGAGAGAGAGAGAAAGAAAGAAAGAAAGAAAGAAAGAAAGAAAGAAAGAAAGAAAGAAAGAAATTCAACTTCAGAAAAGGATTTTATTTAAAAAGGATGAAACGATCAACAAACCAACACATCACCTTCCAGATTTGCTGAGTAAGCGTTCACACATGGAGTAAAACTATAAGTTTTCATCATTGAACTTGTTATTAAGCAGACTAATAGAATTATAAATCACATCTGGATTCTCCTCTAGGTACTGTGCTCGTAGCGAAGCTCAGCCTGCAGCTCGTTGTGTCTCAGATGGGAAGATGGGCAGAAAACAAGGATCTGAGGAAAGGAGCAGACTAAATACTGAGAACTGGAGCAGATTAGGAACAGAGAAACTGATAAGGGTACAAAAGCAAAACATCAACATGAAAACACCCGCGGGTGGAGTCTGCAGACCTTCAGGTCAGGGAGGAACAACAAACCCAGACTGGCCCACACCTGCTCTTTCTGTTTGGCCCATATTTGGCCCTGACTCAGGATGCTGACGCTGTGTGAGTGTGGCTGCTGAAACTCAGCCACAACACCAGCACACATGGCTCACAACACACTGGCTGTGACCTAAATCCAGGCTGGCACATGGCATGTGGACCACACGCCTCCTGCCAGTGCTGTAAGTGAGCCAGAGGTGCCAAAGAAGCCCAGATTGGCCCCAGATGAGTCTGCTATCCGGGACGGTCACCTGGTCCACTCTGGGTCACTTCAGACTTGGTTTTCCTCTCCTCCCTCCTGGAAAACGAAGGAGCTGAAGCTCAGATTGTCTGGGCTTCATCGGCATTCGTCAGTCACATTCTAAGTCAGGCGTCCATGATGCCGAAGAGGAGGACAAACAGGAAACAGTCTTCATCACTCCATGCCAACATGAGGATGCTAAATAAATTTTCTTATTGCTGGGGCCACGTTAGCATTAAATTTTGGGACCAGAAGTTCAGAAATCATGTGATGAGAAAATACTACTGATGATTTTTGGGGTAAACCATGTAGGTTTCCTGCATGTCACTGTTTCTACAGTTTTTTTGTGGGATACTTTTTATGTTTAAAAAGTGAAACACACCCACTTCTGCAGGGACCCTGCACACCTGGTCTGCTGTTAAATAGCAAACCAAACGGCACAAAAAACAACATCAAAGAATCACAATTTCAATACAATCAGGACCAAAATAATTATTATAGAATCAAATCATTCAATCAAACTTTATTTATACAGCCCCCTTCATAGGAGTGCTCTACAAAAATGAAAATGTTCTGTAATAAGCTGAACTGTCTGAGTTCAGTGACAACATCCTCCTCCAGATCAGGGAAAAAGATGCAATATGAATTTAAAAAATCCTGATTTTTGCCTCTGAGTGATGCATCTGATGCTGATCTGCTGAGTCTGAAGGAATAAAATCTGTAGCGTCCTGATCACCTGCATGTTTTACTGTTTCTCAGCCTGTGACATACCAGAGATTTATATTTGTTGGAGATTCAGTAAGCAAACTGTAAAGCAGCAGTAAAAGCCAGTAAAATGTGAGTTCTGCACGTTTTCCTGCTGCTGCTCCTCTGTAAAATAACTGCTTTATGGCTCTGTCACTCGTCTGTTTTGCAGCATTGTTGCAGCTCTATTTACTACAGGATGTGTTCACACACCAGATATGTTGGGAAAAAAAGTTTTTTCTCAGAAAACGCGCACTATAAATCCATCAGAGTGGGACTCAAACAGCTCAAAGAGCAACACAGAGCCCAGTTGTTTGCACGTCCGAATGAGACAAGCGTGGGTGTGTCTGTGTGTGTGTGTGTGTGTGCGTGTGTGTGTGTGTGTGTGTGTGTGTGTGGACGTATATCTCTGCGGAAGGAAGCCTTCCCCGTCGGCTTCATGACACCTCCCCATGTCTAAAGACAGCATTGTTAGGAGAGGTCAGGACCCCCAACAGAAGAAGACACGGTGGTGAATGTGTGCCACTGTTAGCTGCAGTCTGACAGAGAGTGTGTGAGGCGCCGGAGGCGGAGGGATACGCTGATGATGAGAGAAAAAAGAGGAGGCGGAAGACCGGGAATATCTGTGGTCTTCCTGAGCTGCATGCCAAACCCAACTCCTCCAACCCACCCAGGCTGCTGGGTTTCTGCTCTCTCTCTCTCTCTTTCTCTCTCTCATGCCATCTCCCTCTTTTTCCAGAGTAAATAGACCGACAGAAAACAGGATGTATTAATTAAAATTTCCACATGTAGGCGGGTCAGCCAGAGTTCTTTCTCATTTGGAAAACATGAATAAGTAGCCAGCTCCTTAATGAATTCAGGCCTTCATGTGGTGTGCTAGCAGCTCCAGCTGCAGAGAAGTCAAGAAATAAAAAGAAATAGACCGAAACGGCTCTTTTTTCTGTGTGGAAAGTTATTATTTAACAGAAGCAATCTGAGCCAGAAATGCTGTTTTTCTCCCTCTCAGCCATTGTCTTTGCAGTAGAAGACAAAGGAGGATGAAGCCAGTTAAAAGCTGCAGCAGTCTGCATGTTGTGCAGCTCTTTGCTCAGACGGATCATTAAAGGAGATGTGAAGAAGTGCGGTTTGGCCAGGATGGAGCCGCTGGACAGGGTGTGCATGTAAAGGGATGGCTGAGAGAGCAGAGACATCTGAGGATGCAGGAAGCTACAGCGGGGAGGATATTGGGTTGTGCTGTTCCTCTAAGGTTTATGTTTTTGTCATCAAATTCCAAAATTTTCCTCCTCATGTCACTTAAAAAGTGACGCGTGAGGTGCAGTATCTCTGCAATGCCTGCAGAATGTTTTTCACTGTGTTGTTTTTCCAGGGAAAAGATTTCTTCTTTTAGCTCAGCTCAATTTATGTACAGTAACTTTTAATCAAGTCAAATTGTGATTTTATAATTTATTTTGTTTTTAAAATTAATTTGAAACGTTTTTTATTGTGATTTGTGCTATTTGAAATGTTGTGAACAGGAACAGTGCTACACCAGGAAACTTGCCCCGCCTCAAAGAACTTTGATTTGCATTAAAGTTTCCGTCACTGAGAAATGAACAAACTTTGCTGGGAGCAGCGATGCGACGCTACAACCACTGACGTTATGCTCGGTCAGTCGGTGATTTCAGCCTCCGAGCCCAGAGAAGTTGAAGCCGCCTCTGCACAACATGAACTGGCTTCTTAGCAGTAAGTCATTACTTATTAGTTATTATTTGTTGCTGAGTGAAATGGGAATACTTTTAGCATTCCCTGAGGGAAATGATAATAATGACAATGGGTCTTGATGCAGCAAACTCTGAAATTCCTCAAGATTCATGATATTCTGCTTTCTGAAGAGACAAATGTACAAATAACATCCAAATTGTTTTAAGGAAACTTTCAGTTCAGTAAATTTTCTCCCATTTTATGACAAACTGGAGGTAATTTGCAGATTTTTCATCCTTTAAAATTCAAGCCTTTTACAGGTGATCCTCATTCCTAATTTTCATCCCTGTAAAGCTAAAAGATCATACTTGGTACGTACGGCATTGAGACAGTTTGCATCATTTCATGGTAAAAACTTTGCTCCAAACTTTGCACCATACAATATGATACTTGACTTCTGACCCCTAATGGATACCAGGAAACAGAAGACTACACTATTATTATTTTGACCAGTCACACAGTAATAAATGGTAGATTTCTACATATTATCCCACATTCTTTTAAAGGGACAATTAAAGACTGAAGATTAACTTTTCTCCCCACACACACACACACACACACACACACTAAAGATGAATGAATATTGTGATATAAAAATGCTGATAAATAAATCTGATTCCTTTCATTGGTTTCTCTCGTGCTCCAGCAGATCCGTCACATAAGTTTCCGTGGGACTGCAGATCAGAGCCGACACGTCTGTGGGAAAGAAGTAAATCCTGAAATGAGCTGAAACATTTTCTCTTTTCCCAGCGAGTCGTAAGAACCGGTAACAGCATCAGACGTGTTTAAGCGCTTCAGCTAAAACAATCACATCCATCCTAAAGCTGAGCTCATCTGTCAGTGTCTGCAGGCCGTGTGTCACAGTAATGGCCTCAGTAACAAATGAGGACCTCATGGCAGACACCCCCCCCCATGCATTTTACCCCCCTTCCCATTAAAATACACATATCCCTGTGTCAGACAGGAAGGAGCTGGTAGGAGCTGCCTGTGTTTGCTCTAAACTCTTGAAAAGCTGGAAATGAAAAGCAGGGTCACAGCACACACACACACACACACACACACCCACCCCCCCACTCTGAGGAGCAGCACTGAAGCAGGTTCGGCCTGGATCTGAGCGCCAGATGAGAGGCAGCAGGAAGGAGACGGCCCACAAGCCCAACTCCCTGAAGTGACAGAGCCACTATTCATTTTTCAGGAAATAACGAAAGAGAAAAACGACTTCTACAATATCAGATGCAGCTTGGAGAGGAGGGGAGGGGGGAGGATGTGTGTTTGGGGGGGGGGCAACTTGACTTCATTAAATGATGTCTGTCTGTTTTCTTTGAACGGCTGCCTCGGCAAATATTTTCTAAAAGTGCAAAAAAAAAAGCAGAACAGCACTGGTTTTCTTGTAACTTCTGCTTCCGCTGCGCCTCAGATCGGTGCCTCTGGGCTTCAGACGATGCTGCGGGATAAGGAGGAGCGCTGGCGCCACGGCAGCCCAAACACTTGTTGTTGTCACTGCACACATAAATCATCCCTTTCTGTTCGTCAGCACACAGGAGCTGCGAACAATAGCAGGTAAACAGAGCAGAGGTTGCAGGGCTGCGCCGCTGCGCTCATTCCTGCCAGCCTGCGTGTCTGCTGAAGGTGCAGATAAATGGCCGCGGCACCAGATGTCAGGACAGAGTAAACACAGCAGACAGGCGCGCGCAGGGAGACACGATAGGGATCACACACATGCAAATGCAAACAGTCGCTGCTGGGGAAAGAGAAAGCATCAGACCCCGACTTTCTGCTCACTGCTTCTTATTTTAGTCATTTTTTTAGTCAGAAATTTCTTTCATTCTTTACTAAACAAAACACTTGAATGAAAAGGAGCAAAAAAAGAAGAAAAATCCTACAAAATCTGCCCCCTTTCACACAAATAACTCACTAAACCTCTTCATTTATACAGCCTCTATAAGAACACACGGGTTACGGTAACTTTGTGATTTTTAATTCGGGTTTACATGGAAATATTTATTCTGAATGAAGGTTTACATGTAAAACATGTTTTTTTTAATTCTGCTTTA
>JAVQJG010086014.1:0-10445 GCA_036024015.1 Craterocephalus amniculus | reverse complement strand
ATATATATATCTATCTATCTATATTATATATATATATCTATCTATATTATATATATCTATAATAGATTTGTTTCCTTTTTTTGTGAGTTATCCTGCCTGTGCAGCACCTTTATTGTCATTAAATCTTTATTTCCATCTTCATCTTCTTCCTGCCTCTCCACTCTGCATTCAGGTTCCTAAGAGTAACTCTTATTTTCTGATTCTTTAACAGAAATGATTAATTAACCCTGAAACCCCCGAGCACCATCACTTATATCAACAGGAACAGTAGTTCCTCGGTGGATTGAATTATGAAGGGTAGCTTACCATTTAAGTTTCCAGGTATTTATATCCCGTCCAGCAGGTTTACAATCCAACCATAAAATGTAGTGTTTATTCAGAAACTCTAATAAAAAAAAGATGATGACCTTCTATTTAATAATTTTCTTACTTAAATACATTTTTATCATGATAAAAGTGGATGTGATCTAATAAATTAAATGGAAGTACACAATCTAAAACTACAAAAAGGAAAAGAAATAAACAACAAAACCAAATTTCCTTTTGTTTCCTTTAAGTCATTATGGTCCAGAAAAGGAGAATGCAGAGGAAGAAGTTTTATATTTTTTACAAACATAAAACTTGTAAAAGGGGGTATGCCTTCCCCTTTTACTATTTCTGCACTTGTGCGTTTATTATAAATAAATATTCAGTGTATCACACACAGTGTAATATATGCTAACAGTCTCTTAAATTTGATTTATTGCTCAAGTTGATCCAGAAATTAACTCCATAAATGAAGAAGCTGCGTGTTTGATCTTACCGGGTTTATTTGTTAAGCATGTATAATCCTCATAAACCATATTTGCTTTGCCCAACCTGAAACAAGGCCTGGATACTGCATGCTACTTTGTGATGAGTTACACTGGACATGGGTTGGTTGGTTGGTTAGTACTACAATGTTGCTATGAGACTTCTATTTTAACCTGAAATTATTCTGACGCCACTTCCTGTCCAACTTTGCACCAATCAGAGAGCTTAAATTGAAGGTAATGTCCAATCAGGAGCAGCCAAAGATCAAAAAGTGAGCAGAAAAGAAAAATAATAATGGACTTCTGTGGCTGGAAAAAGCCGGGGAGCTGAACTGGTTTAGTGAGGAAGGGAAAACAGAAAACAAGTTTTAAACTCATGAGATTTTCATGAAGATGATTTTAAATGGTGTTGCACTTACTTAGTGATCAATTGTTATTCATTTATCTATTTTTCTATGCTTTTATCTATCTATTTATTTATTTATCTATTTATTCATTTATCTATTTATCTAGTCATTTATTTAATTATATATCTATTTATCTATTTATAAATCTATTTTTTACTTTTTATTAATCTATTGATTTATTGATTTATTTATCTATTTCTGTATTTATTTATGTACTTATTTATTTATGTGAAATTTTAAGATTTCAAATCTCTTGATTTATGAACTTTTTAAACATTTTTTCTCCACTTCTATCAGAATGGTTTGTTATTGCTACCCCTGTTAGCTGTATTGGACTCAGCTGTGATCCTTTGAATATTAGGCATTTCTAAAGTTTGTAAGATCTGTGGCCACTGCTTGTTTTTGTTTGTTGTTTTTTTTGTTTTTGATGTGTTCAATCTGTATGTTTTTGGAAAAACCATAATAAAAACATTAAGCGAAAAACCGTTGTTGGAGTTTTTTGTTTTTAAACACGTAGACGAGCAGAAATGTGTTGCTCATATGAGCAGTAGAGTGAAACAGACCTTTTCTCTCAGGCTTTTCACTTCCTGTGTGGACAGGTTTCATTTTCGTCTGTTTTTACTCCTGATGGGTGAAAATATACAGAAGCAAAGTTGCTTTTTCACCAGATTAATTAAAAGAAACAATTCACCACTAAGAGAAACAGAGTCTGTTAATTCTGTCATTTTCTCTTGATGTATTTTTTTATTTTTTTACATCTATACTATAATGGCGGCCCGCCAGCAGCTGAAACCAGATGAACAGAACTGTTTGTGTGAACTTATTCTTTCTTTAGCCATGAAGAGATTCACTTGTCCAGAAATGACGCTTTCTGCTGAACCGTGAGCTCAATCACTTCCTCTTCGAACATTTCCTGCAGCTACCGCTCTGGCTCAAGCTTTCCAGGAAATGAATGTAATAATGGCTCAGAAAACCCGCTCACAGCGCCTTTTTTAAAGAATATTAGTTTTCTTAAATAAGTACATAAAACTACTGCCATTTTCACCGACTACTTTATCAGGTCCACCTTATAGTACCGAGCTGGGCCTCCTCTTGAATTCTTGGTGAGACAGATCCAACACGGTGGTGGAAATGTTCCTCAGAGTTTCTACTTCATGTTGATACGATGAGAATCTCCTGTTCCACCACATCCCAGAGGTGGAATATCAGATTAAGAGGTGGAGTCCGGTGAACTCATTATCTGTGTTTCCATGGAGACATTTGATCCGACTGAGAGTCCAATCAGAATAGAAAAGTGTCAAATAAACGCATCAGCTGATATGAACAGACGGGGCGGTTTAAACATTTTCACGTTAGGATCGGCAGGGAAACGTAACCATGTAAACAATAAAAATCAAGGTAATCTGTGAAACCACTGGCGCTTTAGAGTCTGACTCTGGCTCCAAACGTAAGCTCTGTTCATATTTTTAGAAATGACCTTGCTCGTCATTCGCAAAATGTATGTAATTGTTTTTTAGTGTTTGTTTCAATGTAAGATTAACTGTATATTTGTTTCATATTTAGAAAGCTCTGTGTGATTGTGTGAATGGTCTGACTGGCTGTGTGAGTATTTCAAATTTCAAATCAAATCAAATTTTATTTATAAAGCGCTTTTCATGCAAAAGCAACACAAAGTGCTTTACATAATATAAATGAATGCAAATTAAAATTTCTCTTTTATATAATGTTTCTTATGTCGATGCATATATATATATTTACTTATTATACTTGCTTTGCATGTTTGTTCATCTGTTTTTTACTTTTGAAGATACTGAGGACCACCTTGAAAAGGAGATGGTGCATCTCAAGGTCTTTATCCTGTTGAATAATAAATAAGATAAGAAATGTTTCACTGTCTTTATACTTCCATGTGTCGCTTATGTTGCTACAGCTAACCTCCACCAGGGGGCAGTGCTGAGCTCATTGTTAACTCTGCGACACAACATTAGTGTCAGACATCGGTTGGCGGCACTAATACGCTGCTATAAAGTTGTTTCAACACTTGTAGAGTCTTATTTCTAAAGCTTGTGCAACTTCTAGTCTTCATTCTTCTTCTACGGTTTTCCTCTTCCCATTCATCTTCTTCTTCTCTGGTTTGTTTCTGCTCGACTATGCTCAACACTGCCACCGTGGTTTGCAGTGGTATTACTCCGCCTTGTGTGTTGAATGACGGATGTACAAGGAGCCTGAAAACTCACCAAATACGCATATAATTAACGCAGAAGACAGACGAAATTTCTGCATCGAGCATAAATGGGCCTTTAGAGTGACCAATGTCCAGTTTTACTTTACGAGTCGGAAACACTTCATCTAACGTATGTCCGTCTATGGTCTCCACCACATGTACATGACCCGATGCCGCCATGTGATTGGCTGGTGAGGTTTCTGTTGAACAGGTGGAGCTCATGAAGCGTAGATTCTATGAAAAGCTCAATCTGCTGCTTCCAGTGAATGAAGCCACTTTCGTCCTGCTGCAGCAGCTCCAGTGTCGTTTCTAGATCATAAAAGAGAGTCTGTCTTCTTTCAGGTTAACCCATCAGACCGTTTCACAGCACAGAGATAAAAGTCTTTTCTGCGGCGCCCTGACATACGAGGTTTACGCACATCCTGTGTGCTGCATGCGGCCTCCAGCTAGCAGGTGAAGTCTGTTTGTTTGCATTTCATTTGCATTTCAGTGTCTTTGAGGACACACTGTTGCATAATTCCATCTAATTCAGACCCACAATATTTGGTTTGGATATAGAAGCCTTAATAAAAGTAAACAAACAGTATTTACATAATTCTAACTGTGAACTACAGTCACCCCCTCATGACCTGGAGGAGGTAAACCACACCGTGCACGCTGCATGCGAGCGCCACTAGCTTCTGTTGCACCTTGAATAAGAGGGTAAAACAGGCGCAGAAATCACAATTCAGCGAATTGGAAAGAAGAATGTAATGTGAAATGTTGCTCATTTTTAGATCAATCCAAAACAATCTTGGTTTATGTATCATTTACTGACTGTGTAATAACTGTGTAACTTTCAGCCTCTAGGGGGCCTAAACCTGCAAATTTCCCCCAAATTAAACTTCTGACCCAAATATCAGCCTAATATGAGTAATAATGGAGGATTTCTCAGGTCAATACAGAACTGGGTGCACGCTGCCCTCTTCAGAAACCAGACATGCACCTTTGCAGGAGCGGATCCGTCTCTCATGGATCATGTGACCTGCAGCTGTAAAACAAACAAGCTACTTTTTCTTGGATAGTTTGTCAAATCTGAGGAAAGTAAGAAGGTAAACATAGGAGCCCAGAAAGAGGGAGACGGTTTAATTTTGCTGTAGTTTCAAGGCCAGTGGGAAGTTCCAGTTTTAGCCCCCTAGTGGCCAAAGGTTACAGGGTGTACCTTTAAGTAATAACGACACGACGATTTATAGCAAAGCTGCTAATGGAAACGTTTATATATTAATTTTTTTTCCTCATCTAAATAATCTGTTTGGCAAAAAAAATTAGTTGCTTTTAAACGCTGAAACTTTTATGTAAATACTAGAGTATATTTCAAGTTTTAATTTAGATATGTCCAACTATACCTCCTGGAACTGATCAAGTTTTCGGATTCTGATTTATTTAAAGAGTCCAAAATTTAATTTTTGAGTCTATTAAAATTAATTGGTGAGAGAGGGGAATTTTGTGAACGCTTAGCCCTTTTCTTGCTTTTCATCAATTTAATCTGACTTTTTTAGGGACTTTTTATGATCATATTAGGATTTTTACTATTTGTTGCTGGCATTTACTTGGTTAAATGCTTTCTTTGTACATCTGTAATGACTTTAATGTTTTATGTAGCGCAGTTCAAATTGCCTCCATCTGAACCAGCAATAAATAAATAAATAGCTATAAAGACTATAGATAAAATACAATTACAATTTTTTTTAAATTAATAAACACTAAAAATCTTAGAATTGATCAGATTTCTGCTAATTAATACTTGATGTTCAGGTAGACTAAAGGGAAAACCACTTAATTTCCCTTCTATTAATCTGTTATTTTGCTTTTTCCCCCCATTTATTCCAGTAACAGCAGCCCAGTACCAGCAAATCCCAACTGATGTGAACTTTTACTGGTGACTCAGATGTTTGTTCCCAGGCTGTTTTTTACGGTCACAACAACCGTTTTCATTTGTTCAGAATAACAAGCAGCACCACGAACTAGCAGTTCGATTAACCTTTTAAAACCTGGGGTCCTGCGGTCGGGGTCTTACAGACCAGATGGTGTCAAACTGGGACAAAATGTCCACTCTGAAGACCTTTAATTAACTGTCTGTACCAAGAACCTCATTAATTTAATCAGAGTTGACCTTTGCACAGATGATGTCACATATGCTGTGATCTGATCAGCTGCATCACTTCATACATTCAGATTCATCCAGAAAGGCAAACCTGAATCTTCCTTCATTTATGCTGCGCGCCATCTTCATTTATTCTTCACTAGCAATGCATTTAGTCATCCAATCATTTATTTACACATATTGCCATAATAGTAGCTTTAATTTACAAATTTTATGGGTCGTTATAGGACAAATAAAGGCATTTAAAAAAGGAAAAATAAACACTTATTGAAGTTTTTCTTACTATTTTAATGACACGATGTCACCATTTTTGTGAAAAGAGAGGTTATTTTCCATATAATAAATGATAATTCTATTCATTTCATATTTTGTCGTTTTGATTTCATGTATTTTGAGCAAGAAGAGGGAAAAAATATTCATTTTTAATGTCTATAGCAGTTTTTGGGAGTAGACATTTTTGTCCAATGTTGACCTGAACGTGTAGTAAATCTGTCCCCGGTGTCCTGATATAAAGTGCATAAAAGCTCCAAAATAAGGGCTTAATCAATTCAAGGGCATAACATAAGGGGATTTTCCCTTTAATAGGTTTAGGCTTGATAAAATAGCCGCACAGAGCTTTAAATTAAATAAAAGTGAGCTGATAAAGAGCAAGTTTACATGATAAATCCCTGCTGCACGCTGCTTTACTTCCTGCTAACTCAGTTATGGGTCAGGCTCAAAGTTCTCCCCACAATAAAGCAGTTTTCAGACATTTTTGTGCACAAATTACTTGAATGTGTAGTAAATTTGTCCCTGGTGTCCTGATATAAAGTACATAAAAGCTCCAAAATAAGGACAAAATCAATTGTCCTTCAAGTCCACTATCATTCACGAGTAAAATAAGGGGATTGGCCCTTTAAATAGGTATAAGCTTGACAAAATGACACAAACACAAAGCTTTAAATTAAATAAAGAGCAAGTTTAGCCTACATGATAAATCCCTGCTGCACGCTGCTCAACTTCCTGCAAACTGAATTATGGGTCAGGCTCAAAATTCTCCCCAGCAGAGGTCAGAGGTCACAGCCTGAGCCAAAGGGAGTTCTGCAGATAAGCTGGCATGTGGGATCATAACACTCATCTTCCCCGGTCCCCCTGCAGATGGCATCAGGATTATGTTGGCAATGAGTCAACACAACCTTTGTTTCCTCCTCACAATAACAACAAAAGCCTCTGATGGTTCCTGCCTTCACATATAAAGTGTTTTTTGGTTTGGTTTGCACAGTTCATGCAACTTTTAAAGACTCCTTCCCTGCAGGAGAGGGGGCACAAACCCGGCAGCGTTTGGCTGCACTTCCACATTCAGATAAGAGGGCATGAGCATGAAAATCAGCGGTGACAGCAGCTGCTCTGCCTCAACATCCTGTTTCGCAAAGTACAGGACGATGCTGCAACATCAGCGAGGCAAAGCCGAAGCTGCAACCGCCTTCCGGACTTCTTCACTGTGCATTCACTCCGACAAAACTCGCTTTAAATTAAATTAATCTCTCTTCTCTGATAGTCTACATATTTACGTCCACTTGTGGGAAATAAAAGTAATATTTTAGTGAGTAATAAGCGATTATAGCCGGATTGGCTGCACTCTGGAGGTGGTTTATGTGTAATAACTGAATTATTGAGTTTCCTGTACCCTGAACGAGGAAGAAGGCAGGTTTACACGCTTACAAGAGCTTTAATAATAAAAATATTCCCTTTTTATGGTAATATCCTGCTCGCATCTTGTAAAAAGATTTGATAAGCAGCAGAGAGGAAGTGCGGCAGCCGCTTTTACCCCCCATGTCCGGGGCATCCCTCCTCCATCCCTGCACCGGTGCGGGGTGAACGGGACTCCCGGAGAGGGGAGCTGCCACCCCGACACCTCCATCCTTACCTTCCCGAGCTTTCAGCAGCACCGTGTTGGCCACGATGTTCTCCAGCTCCATGTTGATGCTGTGCGGGGCTCCAGCAGCGGCTCCAGGTGGTCTCCCGCCCCCCCGCGCGGCAGCTTCACAGTCACGGCTATCCTTCCCGAGCACCGTCCGCCACCTCCGCCTC
Source organism: Craterocephalus amniculus (assembly GCA_036024015.1). NCBI lineage: Eukaryota > Metazoa > Chordata > Actinopteri > Atheriniformes > Atherinidae > Craterocephalus > Craterocephalus amniculus. The sequence continues at coordinate 2,810 of JAVQJG010086014.1, read as the reverse complement.
GGCTTCCCCCTTCGGTCCTGTCCGGAGACGGTCTGCACACCTCCTCTCCTCTTCCCCTCCTCTTTCTCCTCCTCCTCCTCTCCGCCCTGAAGCAACACCCAGAGATAAAAAATAAACGAAGAGTTCTCACTTCGTTCTTTAAAAGAAAGTCCATTTTTGTTTCGAAAGAAACATCCAAACAGACCTCTCACTCTGATGATATTTCTGGAGCCGGTTTTGTTTGAAAACAGTTTAATCCACTGGTTTGCAAAGTTTTTGAGCCACGAACCCAAAGATTACATAATTTGGTGTTTGTGACCCTCCCTTCAGTGTTGACAATTATAAATTTGACATCAGACGGGTCATTCCGTAAATTTAAGGCTTGAAACTGTCTCACTTTGTTAGAAAGGGAGATTAATGTGGATATATGTAGCCTGTTAATGTTTTGAAGAATTAAAGTGTTACATTTAGATTTATCTCTTCGTTGATGATTTAATTTTAACAGCCATCCTGAAAATCCAAATTTATTTGATAAATATTGGTTATGTATTTTTCACATTTATCTGGCGACCATCTGAAATAATCTTGTGCCCTACAGTTTGGGAACCACTGGTTTAATCCATTTCAGTTGCTTTTGTTTAACAAGGTTTCTTTGACTTTTAGTTAATCTCTTTTTTTTCTTTTTTTTTTAGCTCAGTGGTCCTCAAACCAGGTTGCCAGATAATTTAAAAAAATATGTAACCTACTTTTATCAGATACTTTGGGACTTGTGTTAGGTTTGTCAAAATGAAATGAGTAATGCTGAAATTTGTATCTTTGTTTTGATAATATGTTATGATAATAATTCCATTTTTAGAGTAATGAACACTGAGTGCTTGTTAGATTTACTGATCATTGCACCTTAAATAACTTGCAAGTAGAAAACTTCCAACCACTTGGTTTTCTTTGACCGATTACAAATCAGAAAAAAACAAGTGCTTTATGAACAAATTACACCAAAAAGGTTATTTTCCTATATTGTGAACATTTATGAATGTGAACGGATGCACTGTTAAAATCCAGACATCAACAGATTCCTGTCTGCAGAGCTGTTAAGCTCGTCTCACCCTACAGCTGCAGGAAATGGATTTTCCTGGCCGGATCAATAAAATCAGCACCAGAGTGCATTAAAGGTGCATTAAGAAAGGCATTCACTGTTTTGTCATGCAGAATAATGAAAGCAGGTTACACGCCAGGCAGAGGGCTGGTAGTTATCGATTTGCATCGGTAATTGTGTTTCCCTGACCGAAACCTCATCTGGAGGAGTCTTCAGCCTCTCCGGGTTTCCTCCGCTGCTCAGTGACGACGAATATGGTAATCAGTTCAGAGGTAAACAAGCTTAAAAGATGCTTTATTTCTCACATTTTCCTCAGTAGTAGGAGTTTCCTCTTAGGGAATAAGTAGAACCGATGTATTTTCCTATATTGTACATTGCTACAGCACTTCTTTTCACCTTCGGTATGAAATTAGACATTTTATTAATGTTTAAGTTAAACTTTTGGCCACTAGGGGAGCTAAACCTGTAACTTCCCACAGGCCACACAAAATTAAACAGTGGCTGCATTTAAATGAGTTTTAATTCATCTTTAATTCAGAGTTAAAGTTAATTCTGAATAAAGAGGCTGATTTATTTCACTTTTAATTCTGAACGACCATAAACAGCGCTTCCCATCCTAAGCCAACGGGCTCAAAGCGAGTCTGTTCAGGTGAAAGTTACGTAGCATGTTAGCCAAGCCAAAGCCAAAATGCTTCTTATTATGATGTTTTCTCATGTTGATGAGAAGAAACAAAGCAGGAAGGAGAGTTTTTAACTTCCAGTAGACTACGTACGTACAGTACGTCACTTCCACCATCCAACCAATCAGAGTATTTTAATTCTGAATTATTATTATTTAAGGCCCATTTACACTCAACGCAGATGACGGATACGCAGACGCACGGAAAGTTTCGTCCGTCGTCTGCATCAGTTACGAGAATATTTGTTGCGTTTTCAGGCTCCTTGTGCATCCGTCATTCGAAGCAGAAGACGGAGTAATACCACCGGAAACCACGGTGGCAGTGCTGAGCATAGTCGAGCAGAAACAAACCGGAGAATAAAAAGAAGATAAAGAGGAAGAGGAAAACGATCAAGAAGAAGAATGAAGACAGGAACAAAAACATTAGAAGTTGCACAAGCTTTTGAAATAAGGCTCTATAAGTTTTTTTGGTTTGAAACAACTTTATAGCAGCGCATTTGTGCCGCTAACCGATGTTTTACAGAGTTACCAACGAACTCAGCACTGCCCCCTAGCGGAGGTTATTCGTAGCAGCATAAACGATGCATGGAATTATAAAAACAGTGACGCATGAAAACGTTTGGAACGAATGTCCACAATTACCTCCATCAGGGAGCATAAATGGGCCTTTATAGAGGTGGAGCTGGAAACAAAGCACTTCAGGTCACATGACCCCATGAGAGACGGATCCGCTCCTAGAAAGTTATAATGTCTGGTTTCTGAAGAGGGCAGCCCGATCAGAGCACTGACATGCGTTAAATACTTTATACTGACCCCAGAAGTCATCATTATTACTCACAGCAGTCGGATGTTTGGGTCAGAAGTTACACGCTGTCCCTTTAAAGGAATACTCCGCCCTCAGAATGATGTGCCTTCATTTTGTACTCACCCTCATGCTGATTAACACTCTGGAACACTTTCTTGATGTTCATCATGTAGCTGGAGATATCGGGAGTTTTTCGTTTTGAGGAAATGCCCATAAAGAGATGTTGAACGGGGCCCGTTCTAAATGAAGTC
>JAVQJG010085994.1:0-13793 GCA_036024015.1 Craterocephalus amniculus | reverse complement strand
CCCCCCCCCCCCCCCCCCCCCCCCCCCCCCCCCCCCCCCCCCCCCACACACCGGGCCAAGAGGCATTGCCCAATGAAATCAAGCCGTGAGCAGCCATTTAAATACAGTTACAGACATATTTTAAATTCACCATGTTTTCATTTCGATTGTGACAACTTAAAAGAGGCCAATATTAAATACAATTTAGTCTGAATTAGCCGCGCATTTAGCCAGCTGTTTTTCTGAGCTCTTTCTAAGTAAAAAAATAATGGCTTCCACTCATAAAAATATGTGATGAAACATCTTTCATTATGAAAACGTGAAGCTTCACGTCTAAATGACAAATATTAGGCCTGTAAGTAGGTAAAAAGGCATCAGGATGTAAAAAAGAAAACGAAAACAACAAAGTATTACACTGCGTCTTGGTGATGCAGCAGTTTTAACACACGTATGTAGGCTTGGGCATACGCTCCTTTATTCCGTTCAAAAACAACTTTATCAAAAATGATGCCATTAGACCTAATTTCTACGCATAGACTAAAAACTTGCCCTAAGATTAACTACACATCGCAATAGTGACGGACAGGATGCGCGCGACAAATTACGGTAAACAGAAAAGAGGAAACTCACCTGAAATTATGCGTCCAAAATTTCAGGCTATTTCACATGGAGGTAAATCTGGATAACAGCGAACACTGAATTCACGTAAGCGGTAAAGTCCAGATGAATTCAACAAAGAACCATACGGTTAGCCTTTTACTTTCACTTTTATTTGAGCCCTCCCTTGTCGGGAAATCAAGCAGGGAGATCCTCAGCTGCTGTTGCTGGTATTTTCCATGTAGCATACTAAATATTTCCGTCAACCATGGAAGATAAAGAAGGTGGAAAAAGAAAATAAAGAAAATGTACAGTATCATATTAACTGAAAAACGCAATAGACATATTCAAAGGAAACACAAAATGCCTGTGTTGCAGCTTAAATGAAAGTGGAAATGTTAGTGGACTTTCCACGGTAACAGATGACGCATTAGTGCGAACTGAATATTCACACACGATGCTGTGCAGCAACACCTCTCATGCAACGTTATGAGACTCCTTTCTCCTCTTCTGGTGGCAGAGCAGCGCCTTTCACATGCAATTTTACAAAAGGTAATATAGTAAACGAAAATACATATAGTCTATATAAGCAAGCACAAACTGTGTGGTGTCGTGGCGATAATTTACCCACAGTGACCCACTCGAAAAATTTCATGCATAAGGGCAGCCATTATAAAGTCAAAAAGGACATCTAATAACTCTAAAGATGTGTGTGGAGTTTCTACAGAGCCTGAAAGGAGAGAATGTCCAGATGGGAAAAGATGGGAGGAATCAGAGCTCTGCAGCCGTGTGCAAATCAGAGAACAGCAACTTCTGCACCCAGAAATAGTTTCCCTGGTGCAGAATCAAAACGTTTCTCAAATGCATTTAAACCATTTGCATGGAGACATCAAAGCTTATAGACGATTGTTCTAAAAAAAAAAAAATCAAATACAATTTCCATCACATGTTTTAGGCCAATACTTGCCCATACATGTCTGCTGGAAAACATCCAACCCATATATGCACTCAGACGTCCAGTCATCTGTGGCTGCTTCAGCTTGTTGCTGGAGAGAAAATCTCATTGATGAAAGGATTCTGTTTAATCTTCAAAGTGCAACCACACTTAGCAGTTATATCCCTGTAAATTAAACTTTACCTTTAAACTTTATATCTAAACCTCACTTTAGATATGGTTGCAAATAAAGCTCCTGTAGGCTGCAGTACCCTATACCCACCTGACCAGATTTCCGGGGTCACTGTTCCTTCCTGAAACCCTGGAGGTTAATGCTCCTGTCCACATCCTCTATGCTGCCATATTGTTCGGCTTGTTTCCACTTATTTCTATCGCTTACTTCTTCGGCCTTCTGTTGACTTTGAACCCCAACCCCTTTAGAGGAGTGGGTTGTTGTGACCCTCTGCTGGGGCAGCAGCTTCAGAGCCACAAACTTCAAGAAAATAGACAAACTGATCAAGAAGGCTGATGGTGTGCTGACAATAACATTGTATCCCCTGGATCTGATTTCTCAAAGAATGATATTTCACTGAACAAATATATGTGATCAACATAGAATAAATCACAAGCCAATGATTCCTTACAAAATCTTTTTATTGATCATTTTCCCCCCTGAAAGTATGATTAACAACAAGCTTCAAAATAATGTGTTTGTAGACTTAATGATGCATTAAAAAACATTCCAACCTTAAAACTCTGCATCCCAGATTAACTTTAAAGCACATGAAATTTAAAATGTACATTTCTGAAACTCCATTAGCAAGCGGATATAACACAGGGCACTGTTAACCTGACAGATTCAGCAAAGACATAAAGAGAAAGGATCAGTGCAAGACATAAGACAAGAGTCAAGAAAATAATTTTTTACTAGCTGGACAGAGCTCACTGTATAGGATGTGAGATGGATGCAGAAATAGCCATGGATGCATCACTGAGAAAAAATGCTAAAGCTATAGTGCGTCTTTAGAACAGGACACATTTAGAAACAAAACATATAAAAATCTAAGGCATATGTAAAAATAGGGTAAGAAATAGAAACAGAGAGAAAACTTCTCTTGGAGGCTGTTTATGCTCCATCATGAGCATTTTTCACAAAAAGCAAAAACAACACAAATGTGCAACATCGATAGTGACCATGAAAAACTATACAAAACATCTTTAGAAGTGCTTCTGGGTGTGTTTGAGGTGCTGTTCATCTTTCTGATTTGAGGTGTTCTTTGTCATTTAAAGCAGAATTTCTTCTTTGAAGTAAAAAAATAATAAATTTGATCCCACTCAAAAGTGCAATTGATCATTTCTGGATTTGCTCTTTCAAGAAAAGCAAACATTCCTTCACAATAAGCAGGAAGCCTCATTTGAGTAAAAAAAGAACAAACTATAACTTGGTTTCAGTAGCTTGGCAAATGGATGGTTTTTCCTCAGTTTCAGCAGACTTCCCTTTTCTCCTGCATGAACATAAAAAAAACATTTAACAGCAGTAGTAAAACGATTCCATCAAAGGTATAAAAGCTTTATATTTCTTGTTAACAGTCTGAAACAACTATGACTTATAGCCACATGTGTCTTATGTAGAGACAGTAAAGCCTCAGCATCAAACAGTAATCAGTGTCTGCTAAAACAGCATCAAATGTAGACAACTTCACTGGTTATGTGCAAACACTATGATCAAGTGGAAATATGTATAAACTCACCCGCATATCGTCTGCATTTGTGGAATGGTCTCTGGCAAGTCTTTCCCAAACGTTTCTGGCAGAATAAAACATATAGCAGCACCACAGAGGGCTAAAGTGCCCATCACTATGTATGGGAGGTCTTTGTACAATCTCCCTGTAAATGGCAATCAGAAACATGCAATGAGGGAGGCAGAGTTCACATGATTGCTAAGATGGCTATGAAAACTTCTGATAGGAGATAGAATTAAGAATATTAAATCAAGACAAGACAAGAGATTACAAGCTGATATACAGATAATTTTCTCATTCAATACTGTAGTTTTTTTTATTATTGCTGAGCTAATTGTAGATGAACTTATTCCTAATGCTGCTATGTTGGTATTTCAGATTTTCCTGATTGGGCTAGATGTTCAAAAATCCAACATCCTTACCCAGATAAATGATAAAAGGCGAGAGAATAGTAGCAATTCGTGCAGCCATGGAGCAACAGCCCATTGCTGTGTTCCTGAGTACGGTGGGGAACAGCTCCGATGAGACAGAATACACCACGCAGAATGCCGACGTCATTCCAAACTTTCCCAGCATCTCAAGGAACACAGCAACCCCTGGAAGACCTGGGGTGAAAAATATATGATAAGCTTTACAGCACACACTGCAACATCAAATAAGGGTTGCAGACAATCTCACACACACACACACACACACACACACACCCATATTACACCATTTATACTCGGGCATTGGGTCCGTTTCAGTAAGCACCACTGCAGCGCTTTGGCAGGTTTTAGTCTAAATGAAGGAAGAAGGATTTGATTGCGTCAGTTTTAATCTTTGATTCTGTCACTGTGGAAAAATTTCAAAACAAAAAGAAAAACATTGCAGGGAAATGTATGTACATGTGTGTATGTACATACATGTGTGTATGTATTAGTCTACTGAATGAAAATTGGTTGAAACACCTGAAAATGAAGCACTTTTCCTGGTTTGACTTATCTGTAAAGCTGCTCTGTGAGTAACTGTAGCTCCATCAAGTTTTACCTCAGTTGACTTAAATTGCCTAATCTACTGGCACTGTCATGATTAATGGGGTTTTAAAAAAACAAATTCTAGGCCATTACATTAATACCAGTTGATTGTAAAACTTGAACAAACATGTTTGCATGTTTGCAAACATGGAGCTAGATCAACTTTCTTGTACACACCTGTGGTTAGCTAAGAAGCAGTACCTCACCCTCTATGCCCATCATGCCTCAGCATGATTTTTATAATGCAGCTTTTGTTATTTTGTCATTGCAAAGCAACACCATGAAAACAATGTCAAATGCAAAGTCGGAGAAATGTGGTAAACACATACACCAGCCACAAAAAAACAAATTGTTTTAATTAGAATAGGTAGGGTTTTCTAAGTAATTTATTTGATTTTTGGCACCGTCTCCTTTTATGGATTTAGAAAAAGCTCGTGGTTTAAGCCGCCTGGTGGAGCCCATCTCGTGATATTGGCAGAATGTATTTCATTGCAAGATATTAATGAACAGTAATAAAGCAATGAAGTTTTACCTGTGGATTGAAAACTTGTACAATCAAACAAAACAAAACAAAGATCTATTCACATCTTTTCATGCTTTCAAAATGATTGATTGCTGAGTTAAGGTCAGGTTAAATGCACAGGTTGGAGTCTAATCCCAGTAATCCCAGTAAAGCATATAATGTTAAATGACTTGCAAAATAAAGGAAAACCTGTAACAAAAAGCAGCATGATTTGGCATGTGCTGCTTCTGTAGACAAGGGATTTTAGCCTATTTGTCAATGTCTTAAAGTAAAACTTTAGTAAGTGCTGAGAAATTGAGAAATTGATCAACTCTCAATCAGTCCAACTCCTCCCAAATATTTAGGAGATCTCCAGAGGTCCCTACTGTAAGTAGTTAGGAGTTTCCTCTAGAACAGGGCTATTACAAAGGCTGAAAGAGAGGGTTGGTGGAGAGGAGACAAAACTACCTTTTAAGGTAGAGAGTGAAGAACGGGGTGAGAGACCAAGAGTGTAAAAAGAGGACTGAAAGAGTGTAGGAAGAGATATATGTATCTCTCCTTCTACATTGTATGTAGAAGGAGAGATACAATCAAGACATCAAGTCATTTAATGAGTTAATGCTCAGGGCTTACAAGACTGTAAATTCATGGTAAATTCAGTTTGAGGCAGGTTAGTTAAGTAGACATACACTAAAAAATGTCCTGGACGGCAGCCTTTATCGGACCTTGTTGAAAGTCATCACAAGTTAAGTCATCACAATGCTTCGATATCTCTCTACAGGAAGAATGCAACCGTGTAACGTTGATGGTTTAGGACCATCAGACAATAATGAGCAGAATTGTTTAATAAAATAATAATGTTCAACTCAACAAAAGCAAACAGGCTTTGCTGGAGTAGGCTAGTCGGTACAATCAGTCGGTGGCACACAGTTGAGGTTACTTCTCCAAGTGTGGACAAGCACTTTAATGTTAATAGGAAACATCACCACAGAATCCACATGCACATAGTTTTTGATGAGCATCTCGGATGTGCTACCCATGTGGCCTAGGTCCACATAGAATGCAGGACCCTGATGAAAGTGGCCTAAGGAAGCTGTTTCGGAGACGTACCACCTGGCTGTCATCATTTTTCAGATGCACACAAAGTCCAAGAAATTTAGCAGAGAGGGGGATTGGACAGAGGAAGAGCAGAAAATTGAGTTTCACGCTTGATTAATAACTTTTAGCTGCAGCTTTTAGGGAGGAGTATTTATACAAGAGGACTTTTTATAAACAGGAATTTAAATCCCCTGAAATGACAGCAAGAGGGGACTACGGGCTTGGATAAAAAAAGGCCCATGAGAAAGAAATCAATAAATAAAAAGTTTTAGTTTTCATTATGGTTTGTAGGTGGGGTGAATGTCAAACTAGATTTTGATATAAGCATAGAGGGGCTTTACGCTCCATGGATAAGTGATTTTTAACAACCTCTGTTAATTCTCATTAATCAGCAACCTGTGGAAGACGAGCTGAGCCTTACCTATTGGAATGAGACGAACACAGAGGATCATAACGCCACCAAGGAAAAGCGTGGAAGATTGACAGAGGTGTCTGGAGCAGAACCGGAGAAGCAACAAGGCAATTACGTATGCTGGGACCTCTATCACTCCAGAAAAGAAACAGTTCAGGTAAGGATCACCATGCAGGTTTGAAGTGTTGAGAACCAAACCGTAGTAACTAATGGTGATGATCATCCTGCAAAGAAATTCAGATGTTGAATACAGATTGAAATCTCAAAATAGTAAAACTTTAAGTATAACACAAGGATTAGCCTTTCCTTTCAGTTAATGATCCACACTGAAGACTCACCACAGACTTGCACACAGCAATGTAATCAAAGAAATGTTGCAGCTTTTCAGGATGGCCATAATGTTGACCTTCTCATCCTTTCTAGCCAATGAAAATTCAACCTGCAGATAAAATGAAGGAATCATATGAATGTTCAAACTTTGCCCCATTAAAATGTAAAGACATCAATAATTTTGCCAAACACAGTAATGTAAAAAAGCTTTTCCACATTTACACCGTTTGAACAGAAACACAAAGATAACATGCAAAACTCAAGGTAAAATTACGACAAAAAGCATGCTTTTATTTCAAACTAAAGTGAATTTCAAAGTTTCTGAAGTATGTGTATTATGATGATAATTGCAAATAAACTTACCTCTGCTTGTGTGAAAATAGATTGTGGAATCTCCACTTTATTTATCTTAGCAGCATATTTCAATATGGCCTCAGCGTCTTCTACTCTTCCCTGAGAAAGAAGCCAGCGAGGAGACTCTGTGATAAACCTAAAAGGACAAAAATCATCTGCAGATCAGGTCACATTCAGACTTGCGCCACATTGAAAAAGATATGTGTATTTAACTTTTTCATAACTGGTTATATTGCTGTTGCAAGATGCCAAAGAAAAAGCATTTCATATTTGAAAGAAGAAAGGTGGGTTTTCAGAAACAGTTTGGTATGGTAAACTGTGTGTTATTTGTTTTTATGTTTTTAACAATTTTATGGTACCAATAAATCAGTTTGAAGCAAAATCACAATTGTTTTCACAAGATTATGAATCAGTTCTAAACTATCTATGAGTTTCTGCCCATAGATTCCTTCATACTTCACTCATCACTGCATCCAAGGGCTTCACATGTTTTTTCATGGGTCCCTGCGTATCACAAATCAATTCTGATGGCTCTCTCTGGTGTTTTCTACAGAAGAGTATTTAGGGCCACTAAAAAAAAAGAACAAAATAAAATAAAGTCTGAATTCTGACTGAAATACAACATTTGAATTTTCCTACCACCACAGAGGCACGTAGAGTAGTCCGGATGCAGCCATTGGTATCAGTAACAGCCGCCATTCACGGAGGAAGTAGGCTGCTCCAGGCATTGCCATGTATCCTACAGCTGAGCCCATGAAAACTCCAAGGGAGCAGAAGACCACTCGCACCCTCGGGCTCAGTATTTCCGATCCTGTAGATGCCATTTGTTAAAGAGGACGTTTAAAACAAAACTACGACTTGGGTTTATGGTTTCTTGCTAGAATATTAAATATTGTACATCACTGCCTACATTCACTCTAAAACTCGACATATATGAGGAGGTTAGATATAATATTGAGCAGGATCAAATAGTGCATTGCCTACTGTAAATGACTTACCTAACACAAATCCAATGGTGTAGTTGGAATAACCACCAGCACCCACAAGAATGAAAATAAAGACAAAGACCTCCCAGCTTGGTGAGAAGATCTGTGCTGTGATTGCAACAGTCTGAAGAGTCATCATGATGAAGAGTAGAGGCCTCCTTCCAAATCTGTAGAAGATGTGTTATGAAGACCTGCAGGAAAACTGGGCAGTTTCAAAAGGTTTGTGTTGAGAACTTACCTGTCAGACAACTGGCCCGAGATCACAGTTCCCAAGAGCACACCAACATAATGGATAGAGGTTGAAAGCGGAGCTTTATATGCATCATCACAGACCAAGTCCCACTGCGAGATAAACACACTCTCTTAGTCATTAAGTTACATATTTATTTTTCTATAATTGCAGGAAAACGCAGGAAAGCAACAGCAGAGCCACAGCAACATGCATACTGGCCGAACAATCAGGGCATAAATAATGGCAGATCACAGATTATATAAACATTAAAAAAAGTTCAGAGCATTTGCTTTAAAAGCTAAATTTGTTCGAGTGCTTTAAAAAATAAAGGTATTGGGAATGTTTATTTTTTTTAAAAAGTTAGTATTCATGGTGTATTTATATTGAGTGATCAGTTTATTTGTATATACTGACAGTTAAGTCTGATATTGATGCATTTTTTGTTTGACACACCCTCTACGTCACTATCACTGTAACTAATTTGACGGTTTTCTGCTACTTCAGTCATTTCTAGTCATGTGAATAAATTGGTACATCCCATAACTTTTTTTTACCTTAACCAGTTAACATTACATCCTTTTTGAAACAGTGTCTCTACTTATGAACAAACTAATACTTAATCAATTAATCAATTAAAGTACATCCTTAGGACCAATTGAGTTTCAGAAAATAAATTAACTTAAAAACCTTGGTGTATAACAGGATGACACACATATGGTGATAATCTTTTAAATTCATCTGATTAGCATGGTGGAGAAAACAGAAATTAAATGAAATTAAATTAAATGTTTTATTAATCAGAAGGTGAAATGACAGAAAGAAGAGCTTGTGATTATAGTATGATGAAAAATATGGGCACTTGCCAAAACTGGTGTCTTTAAACAATCAAAGGGTTGCAACTAATACTAAATACTTTAAGTTAGAGTCCTGTCCAGTCAAACCAGTCCTTATATCACTGCTGGCACCTTTAGAGATAGACTACAAAATCCTGGTAATGGTCTTCAAAATGCTGAGTTGTGTTAGGCCTAAATATTTCGCATACTTTCTTGTTATAAAGTAACTTCACCTCTTGAGGATGTCAGGGACATGTTTATTCATTATTCTAATGGTTAGAACCAAACAAGGTGAAACTGTATTTAGTGTTATGTAGATAAGATAAGATATTTCATTATTGTTATACAAGAATGTATAACATACTTACATTCATTTTTTCTCCTTCTACTTTTGGCTAATTCTTGTTTTAAGCAGTACCATTTGTTTTTGAACTAGTGAACCTCTTATAGGCCCACATTCCTTAGGTCAAATCAATATTATTTAATGCTCAGGACAAATTTGGTCTGGAGGGAATACATACCAGACAGAGTTTTACCAGCCAAAAGACGTAAAAATACATGAAAAATAGAAGATTTGACACTTGTTCTAAAGCAAAGAAGAGATGCAGAGGAAGAACATTTTACCAACTGTTAATCATAAAAGTAGAAATTTTATAGTTAGTGATTACTTTGCTGCACAGGGACATAATCATAAAACTAAGTGTGTTTGATGGTATGCAAGGTCAGCTGCCTAAAAAGTGAAGATCAACCAGAAATGACTTTTTTAGCTGGATAATGATTCTATGCATACTTAAAAATTTACTAAGAAAGGGTTCAAAAGACTAACAGAGGATTAGGATGACCTTTTTAGCACCTTGTGATTGATTAGGTCTGTGAGGAAGAATGGTCAGAATCTTGTTGACAATTATGCAACATGCACAAGAAATGATTTTTGCAGATTCTGAAGAATGTCTGGAACCACTTATATTTTCTTTTAGTAAATCAATGAAAAGGCCTTTTCCCTCTATGTTAGGATTCCAGTGCATCACTTACATCCTTACACATCTTATCAAAGAGGATTAAATGCTTGCTAGTACAGAAATATATAGAAAAACACAGATTACAGCATAAAAACAAAAATGGAAAAGGATCTAACTGGATTTAAACCTACCTCTGTAACTATAGTTGACTCATAGATTTTTTTGCTGTACGTCCATCCATCCTGGCACTTCTCCAAAGGAATGTCACTCACATTCACGTGCACATTTGGGATTAACTTATTTTGGGAATAATTTCTCACAGTCTCTAGGCTAAGCCTCGAGCATGAGCTTCGCTTAGTAGTGCCATCGACCGTTTCCAGTGGAATTGTCACATTTCTCCACGCCTCACTGATGTTGTAGTTTTCAGGAATATAGCATTCATGAGGAGGGGTGTCACCTACAAATACTATATAGGTGCCAGTAAATCCATTTGGGAGGATGCTGATGGCCAGTGCAAAGAAAATCCTTCTTTGAAAGGGTCCCCAAGATCCAAGGAAAGATGTGATGGAGTCGTAGTCTCTTATTTCCGCGCTGCCCATCACTTCACCAATATCTTTGAACGTAACAAAAACAAAAGAAGAAAAGCCAGCGCCTTATAAATGCACGAGGACTGTCCTCAGCTCTGTGTAACAAGGCCACGTGACTTATAAAGCTGAGCTCACATCTTATATGACTCCTCCATCTAAAGGTGGGAGGTTACATAGTTAACATTCAGTGCTATAAAACTAGTTTAGCATCCTTTTATCTTAGGCTTAAATTAAGTTATCTGATAATAAAAAGACATACATGCATGCATTTATATTGGGAAAATTCTACCGAAGACAAGTAGAGAAAATACAATTGTGATTTAACAGGTGATGGAATCATAAGGGATCGTAAAAAGAGGGTTAATGATTTTCAAGAAGAGGTTAAGCAGTGTCAAAAATCTTCATTATGATTTTCAAAAATGCTTGCAGCATTTATTGCAACCAGGTGGCTGAAAGATAAAGAGATAGGACTTGGCTGAGCAGGCTAAGACTTGGTTGTTCATAAACTATTACAGAAGACCAAAGTCCTGAGGGATGGCAGCCCAGGAGGAATTCAGCCCAGAACTTATGATATTTTTGAAAGGCTTGGAATTAATGTTTTCAAGTGCCAAACAGCACATTTTCTATTTCCCAAAGTAACAGAGTTGTACTTTCCAGTAAATTAACACAGTTATAACTTCTATGATTAACATATCGTACCCTTTTTTATCTGGTTTTCAGAGAAGGAGCCACAATTTTCCATGAAGGGTCAAATTATCTTCAAGTAATTCAGGTGGAAGTTACATGCGACCTTACTAGTGGACATTATTACATCACAGTTCAGCTCTTTCCATCTGAATAATAATCCATAATCAGAGGTCAAATTTCCAACATAGTTTTAAGATTTGGATTAACTACTTACCCACAATATGACACGGACAATGACTAATACAACAGTACCACAGTACTACTATTGATAACAAAAAATGTAAATTAAAAACATCATTTTGCATGGTACATTGTGAGTCATCTGGGTAGCCAAAATCAGATAAGTTTAGGAAAAATCTGGTTTTTGCGTCGCATCTAGAGTTTATGCAATACTAATCTGACTTGCTGTTCTTAGCATTATATTTGTTATATTTGGCATACCAGTTGTATCATTGTTTTACTTAACAAATACATTAAATAATAAAGAGGTTACATTTGTTGATGTAATCTCTTTTCCCTGGCAACAGCAATGATGTGGATGATAATTTTAAGGATGCAATATTGATTATGGAACTGGTTAACTGACGTGACTGGAGACATGTCCAGGGTACCTTTCCTCTCACCAGCTAATTGCTGGGATAGGCTCTAGCCCCCTGTAACCCTGAATTGGTGGTGTAATTTTTCACTCTAGAGGCCACCAAGTGGTGTAGAAAATGAATGCATGGATGAATGAATGAATGATAAACTGAAAAATAAATAAAACTTTGGTTCTTCACTATGAGAATTCATGTGTTCCTTTTCCTTTTAATAAAACATATTACAAGACATAAATGACCAATCAGGTAAATATATCCCAATTTCATACAAAATTTTATTTGATTTCTTTTTAACATTTTACAAAAATGCATTGGATCAACAAACATTAATTAGGTACAAACAATAGCAATATGCGACAATCTTCTGGATTCCCAGTAAAATTTTCTTATGGGATCACTTTCATGTATCAGTTGATCCCTTTTAAGCAAGAAAAATGTTTTATCTTGCTACAGAAGATGATCAAATGAAACTAAGCAAGAGTTTGCACATCAGATTTTTCCCTCTTGTAAAATTGGTACGCTGCGTGTTGTTGCTCCATTTTGCACATTTTTTTTCTTTTTGGACCCAAAACATAACCTGCAATAGAAAGAAACATGTTAAAATGGCATTCACAAACATAATTAATTATATCATATCAGATGGGACATCCTGCAGGATACTCTAAATATCAGGTTTGAAAACTATCTGTATTCACAGATAATAATGATTAATGTGGATATATGCATTGATGTGTTAAGAATTAAGGTGTTAAATTGAAGTTTATGTCTTCATTAATGGTTTAATTTTGACAGCCCTGAGAAAAATCCTAAAATAATTTGATAAAAATAGGTTCTATGTTTTTCACATTTATCCTGAGACCACCTGAAATGATCTTGCGACACACATGGGGGTCCTGACCCACAGTTTGGGAACCACTGATCTATAGTGTTTTTTTTTTTTTCTTTACAGCAAAGCCAAGTGTCTAAACTCCAGTTCTCATGTGACTGGTTTAGTAAATTGCTGTTATAAAATCAGGGAAAATGAACATACCCTTCACATTCTTGCATTTGCTCCACTGTTTCCGGAAGATCTTTATGTAGGGTCTCCGGAAGGAAAAAGTTAACGACAGAGGCGGCAATAGTCAGACTCCCCATTAATATATAAGGTAGAACCTTATTATATGTTCCTGTAAGTAATAAAAAAAAGAACATTAAAAAATGCTTAATTTCTTACACTTCAGCACCAATAAGCAGTTAAATACTGGAATATTGAGGAGAGAAGTTTGTTCTTGTTGTATTGCAGTGAACATGCATTACATCCGTGGTAAGTTCAGCACATTTAAATACCTAAATAGATGACATAAGGAGCTGTGATGCTGCCAATGCGTGCAGCTGAGGAGCACATTCCCATGCCAACATTCCTGAGTACAGTGGGGTAGATCTCAGCGGTGTAGATATACACAATGCTGAAGGCCATGGTGAAACCAAACTTCCCAATCATTTCCAGTGCCAGAGCCACATTATAGAATGCTGGAGAGAAAAAAGACAAGAGTAAATACATTTTTATGTACGTGACATGATGCAGAATGTTTTAATTTGACAAAATTATGTGGGGATTTTAATATTCTAAACTTGGCTGTGTAGGTTTAAACAAAGTTATGTTTAAATTGGAACAGAATAATATATCATCATACATGTCATATCACAGAAGAACCACAGGATCTGCAGCCAGAACCCAACATGACCAGATTATGGTGCACATATAAGAAGTGGGAAAGCCTGAAGCAGCTCAGAAGGGGACTGATCGAAGACTCTTTTCGATGGAGGCTGTTGGTTTCCTTACATAGGCTATTTGTTATCAATTGGCTAGTATATATGAATATATGAATGTATGACAGTCAGATTACTTAAACTGATTGTCAGTGAAGCACCTTGAGATGACTTTGTTATGAATTGGCGCTATACAAATA